>VYZW01022963.1:1018-17829 GCA_013401315.1 Balaeniceps rex
GCCGAGCCGGGGGCCGGCCAGTCCCGGGGCCGGCGAGCCGGGTGCTGGGCTCCAGGCAGCCACCGCAACCCAATAAATACTCACCCAGGAGGGGCTGCTTCATTTTGGTGTCGTTTCATCCCGCACCGCTCCCCGCTCCCCGCGGGCAGGATGCAGCCGGGGCTGGGGGGGGGGCTCCGGCTCCCCGTGACCAAAGCGGGGAGGAATCGGCTCTGGAAGAGGAAAAATCCCAATCCCCGAGGGAGGGAGCGTGGCGGCACGAACCCGGCTCCACGGGGATGCGCCCGGCTGCCTCCCGGGAGCACCGGCCGCTCACCGCAGCTCCCGTGGATGCAACCGTGCGGGGCCGGGGGCTGGTGCCCCAACCCCTGCGGGCAGCCCCCGGCCCCTGCCAGCCCCCTGCCAGCTCCCGGGGCTCCCAGGAGCCGGGCAGAGCCGCGCTGACGCAGCAGGAGCGGAGGCACAGGGAGGAGGACGGGGCTGCTCTGCTCCGGCTCCTCAAGGTGAGCTATTTTTAGGTCCTACCTGCAGGCAGGGCCAGGGCAGCGAGCGCCGGGCACCGCTCCACGCCCCGGCAGTGCCACCGTCGTCCCCGCTAAACTTCAGGCTCGGTGCACCGAGAGCAGCGAATTACGCGGGGGAAAAATGGAAAATACAAAGCGATGACAACGCGAGCCGGGAGCAGCCGGCAGCCGGGCCCCCGCCGTGGGTCGCGCAGGGGAGCCGGTGTGCCGGCCGATCCGGCAGCGGCGGCAGAGCTTCCCGCGCTCTCCCTCGCAGGCAGGAATTGGCCTCATCGGGGAAAATCGCAGCGGAGCTTTTGCTATAAATACCGCTAATCCCCCGTGCCGGGGGGGAGCGCGGCGCAGACGGGGGCCGGCGGCGCAGACGGGGGCCGGCGGCGCAGCGCCGGGGGAAGCCGCACGCTGGAAATTCATTTAAATCCCAGCACTTTGCCCAGCCAGAGAAATCCCGGGCTGCTGCGGCTGATGCTCTGGAGCTCCTCCTCACCGGGGGGCACCCCAAAACTTAAACGTGAAGAGTTTTGCCCCTAAAGCAGCACCCTGGGGCTCGTCCCACCTCGGCTGAGCGCGGGACAGGGGGTTCCCGCTGCGCCCCGGCGGGGAGCGGAGACCCGGGAGAGCGGGAGGGTGCGGGGAGCACGGCGGGAGCCCCGATAGCCCCAGCACCCCGAGCAGCCGGCAGCGTGATGGGGGGGCCACCGTGGACGGAGGAGCCCCCGGCTCCGTCCTCGCGCCGTGGCTGCCACCGGCGCCCTGCCCCAGGCGCAGCGGGAGGCCGAGGCTGTTGCCAGCCCTCGCGGCTCTGCGCCGCAGGCAGCGTCCGAGCGAGCCCTGCGGCGTTCAACCTGCTCGGCCACGGTGTCTGCGTCCACCCGCGTCCTTCCCTGCTGCGCAGGGAGAGACCCAGCAGCCCGAGGCACTGCCAGAGCCGGGGCCTCGCTCCCCAGGCTGGGCTCCCGTAGAATTATTTGGTTGGAAAAGACCTTTAAGATCATCGAGTCCAACCGTCCCTGCCCACCACTAAACCATGGCCCTCAGCGCCTCGTCTGCCCGGCTTTTAAATCCCTCCAGGGATGGGGACTCCACCACTGCCCTGGGCAGCCTGGTCCAGGGCTTGACAACCCTCTCCGTGAAGAAGTTTTTCCCAATATCCAATCTAAACCTCCCCTGGCACAACTTGAGGCCGTAAGGGAGGATGAGGATGGGAACAGCACCTTTACTTCTCACCTCCTACAAGCGCGTCTCCTCCCAAGGGGGGGATGCCCCATCCCGGCCCCATCCTGGGGATGGAGGCGGGGGAAGGAGCCAGGAGAACCCTGCCCCGTCATTTCGGGGTACGCTCAAGCCCCTTCGAGGGCTCAATTCTGCCCGATGAGCCCCTGCTTAAGGCAAGAGGCTTTAATTCACGACATCATCCATCGTTTAGCAAACGATAACTCACCTCCGCTCCTCTCCACACCCCACCCCGCTCGACTCAGGGCCCCTCTTTCGCTCTGCAGGAAGGAACACGCCCACGGCACAGAGCCAGCTCTAATACAGAAATCTTCTTTTTTTTTTTTTTTTAATTTTATTATTAATGCGGAATGTTCTGCTGGTCCTGCCGGCTGTCTGGCAGAGATCAGTCCCGTGTGCCAGCTCAGACGGGCTGCCGGCCACCTTCCAACAGCGACACAGAAAACCAGCCAGCCAGCTTTGTTTTGTGTTTTTTTTTTTTTCTCTCAAAAGAGAAAATTTGCCTCAAAACCTGCCAGAGGGATCTGTAGTGCACAGTCGAAAGGTTGGGAGCTCGCAGTCGGAGAATCCCTCTGGTTCCTTGTGCCTTCTTTTAAAAAAAGAGGAGACGAAAACATAAAAAGCAAGCAGGGACAGAGCCTGCCCTAGCTTAAAAAAAAAAAAAAAGAGACAATAATTTTTCATGCACGTTTTAAAAAGAGAAGGGGCAGGGTCTGAGATAACAAGAGCAGGGAGAGAAGGCAGCCGGGCCTACGGGGAAACTGCGGCGCGCTCCCGATCCCACTTCAAAAAGGTGGTTGGCGAAAGGAGGCGGCGTACGCCCGCGCCCACGCCTGCCCACCCCCACGCGCACGCGGGGCGTCTCGTTACGCGTCGGGGAAAGAGAAAGTGTCTTCCTCTTGGGGTTTGCGGATCCAGCTGCCGTAGCCCATCTCTTCCAGCGTGCTGAAGAAGCGCTGCTTGGTTTCTTGGTACGCGGCGGCTGCCTCCTTGGCGTCCGAGTAGACCGAGAGGTTCTGCAGGTCTTTGCGGTTGTTCTTGGCGCACAACTGCTGGAACAGGGCGAACATTTTCCGCTTGGACACGCGGGACACCTCCAGCTTCGGTCTGGGAGGGAGACGAAGGCAGCAGTCAAGGACACGACGCTCAGAAGAGCGAAGAGGAGCAGGGGGCACAGGGAAAAACCCAGAACGGGGCTGCCCGCGAGGTCTCTTGGCTCAGCGGGGCTCTCGCAGGGGCTGGGCTGGGCACAATTTTGTTTTGCTTCAAGAGCGCTCGCTTAGGTCAGCTTGAAATTCCTCTCTCCAAGCCTCCCCAGGCGTAAGGAACGGCGCAGAGCGTACTCGCGACTTCAGAGCCGCCCCCCCTTTCCCGAAAGGGAAAAGCAGCATCAGGAAAGGCTCTTCTTACCCGTCTACTTTCCCTTTCGTGCCATCCAAGACTTCGACTTCGCTTTCATCAGCAAGACACCAATTCACCGAAGACTCCTTCGTCTTGCCCGTCTGCCTCGCAGAGTCGTACACGCTGACTCGCCCAACCTGCAAGACAGGTACGAGGGTTTAACGCCGGTCGTGCCGCGCAAGCTCGCTGCCGAGGGGAGCCTCCCGCCAGGGGACTGGGCACACGGCACCCCCCACCCCGCGCTCGCTTGCGGCAGAGCCTCGTGTTTATTTGCCGCCCCCGATTCTTGGGGCTTTGCGTGTTAAAGCCTCAGTTACCCCACGCTCCCGGTGCCCCGCTGCTGCTGCTGGTCCTTTCACGCTAGGTCTGATCTTATCTGGGACGTGCGAAATCCAAGGAGCTTGCGTCCCCTGCAAGCAGGGCTCAGCTCATCCCAAACTCCCAAGCAGCAAGCACGAGGTTCTTACTAAGCTGAAGGCTACCGGGCCGACCTCGGTCTCCTTTTTCCCAGACCGAGGCGTTGCCAGTAACCCCCGGACACCGTGGGATGACACGAAGCGGGCAGGTTTCTGCCCATCAGCCTCCTGACCCTGGCTGGAGAGCTCCTGCCAGGTGAGCGCCCTGCAGAGCGAGGCCCGAAGCCAAGGGCAGAGGTGGAAGTGGGGGACGGAAAGACAAAGAGGTGCCAAGGCCGCAGTACCTCAGGGTGGTTAATGTGATACGGAGCCCGGAGCTTTTCCTGCAGCGCGTTGCCATCTCGTGCCACGCGGCAGCAGATCGCACGCGTTAAATGACCCTGACTGTACAAGTAACCTGCGAAGACAAGAGGTGACGGCGTTAGGAAAGGGGAACGGCACGGGCGACGGACGGGCCAAACCCCGAGAACCACAGCGCTTCCCCCGAGCTCCAGAAAACTCGCGGCCACGTGGATCAGCAACAGCTACGTCTACCCTAGATGCGTAAGACGAAGGTTTATAGACTGCAATGTTTCTCACCAAAGACACAAACAGGCAATTTTTGTCTCACCCTCCCAGATCACATGTGCCTCCTAAAAAACCAAGAACCTTGGAGAAAAACCCACTCCGCCCACAGCATAAAATCCACAAATTCCCTTTTCGCTTCCAACAGCTCCGCCAAGAACGACGTTTCAGTCTGTTACTCCTACAGCCTCCGCACACAAGCTTTTCCATCGCTGGGGGAAGGGAGGATACTTGTCGCTGCAGCCCCATCCCGACCCCGAAAGGACGGCGGGTTTCGTACCGAGCGTGACAGAGCTGAGATAAACCGGTTCTACGAAGTGCGACAGCAACGCTCCTTGCAAGCCGAGTATATTCCAGCGTAAGATTTTGTCACTGCAGGACATGGTTCGCAACCGCTCGCCGTGCTGGATCCCATCCCACGTGGGGACAATGTCGCTCGACTCCACGGGAATGGTACCTTCCCCTGCGCGAGAGAAGAAGCAAAGCTTTCCTGTAAAGAGTCAGATATTCTATAAATCAAAACGCCAGCGGCGACCGCAGAAGAAACGATCTTCTACGCACAGGCATGGGGCGATCTCTGGAGTCAGTCTGTCTCCACGTTTGGGGAATGTTTCAGTACCCCGTGAGAAAGGGGACTCAGTACTGATTAGAGCCGAGTCGTTTTTCAAATGACTGAAGCAGAATTAAACAGCGCTCGAAAGGGAGCTGGGAGACGTAGAAGCTTCGCAGCAAACTTCAGCTGTACTCTTGCTAGCGTGGCAGAGCGGGGAAAGGTGAAGGGACGCCCTCCAATGCCCCCATCCCTTTTACCCACCCCTTTCGGCTCCCAAACGCTTCAAATCATAGAATGCTTTGGGTTGGAAGGGACCTTGAAGAGCGTCGAGTTCCAACCCCGTGCCACGGGGACACCTTCCACTCCACCAGGGTGCTCAAAGCCCCATCCAACCTGGCCTTGAACACTTCCAGGGATGGAGCAGCCACAAGTTCTCTGGGCAAGCTGTTCCTCGCCACCCTCAAATCCCACAACAGCACCACGCGGAGAGGGGTAAGGAAACTCCGGAGCTCCAGAAAGGCTCAGAGGAGACGACTGGAGCCACCCCACCGTGCAGGGAGCGAACCCACTCACCGTTCTCCACCTTGGTCCGCAGCTTGCCTTGTTTGGGGTTCTCAAAGAGAGGTTGATGCTGGGCTTGCCCCACCAGGCTCGCCTGATCGCTGCAGGATTTATCAAAGAGTGCCCCGTCTCCACAAGGTGCTGTGCTAGAAAACAAACGCTCCCCAGGTTAGCACTGACTCTGGGAAAACAGCCGGGGCCAGGGGTGCGACGGCGCTGCCGCCGGCGCCGCTCGCTCCCTGCACGACCCCGCACAAACCTGACGTAGAGGTGGAAGGTAACGCTGCTCTTTATTTTGAGTCTCTTCCCTCCCGCTGGCTCAAAAATGCTCTCTTCTGCCGAGGAAGGATTAGACGGGTCATACTTCATCAGCTCACTGTAGAGAAACCTGAAAATAACAAAATGACGTCAAAAGGCTGCTTTGCTCCTCAGACAAGGAGCACTTCAATCCAACCCGGGACAGGCAGGGTCCCAAGCTCTGCCTCTGTCTGCTCCTGCCGCGTGGGAAAGCGAAGACCAGGAGCCGCAGCTGAAAATACTTGGAAGCCAACGAACAGCGCGGGGAATATTTGGAAGCCAACGAATAACGCTCGATGCCACAGAAAAGGCACGAAATAAAGCAGATTTCCTACCGCGCAGAGGACAGGCGATAGAAAATGAGCATTCTGGCAGGAGAGACAAAGGAAGGCTCTGCTTGCGTGCATCTGATCCGAGCGTGAAGAAGACTTCAAGGTTGTTAACCTAGCACCTTTAGTCAGCACCAAGTTTGCATTAAGAGGAATCAGCCCCGCGGGCAGCTGAACGCGGGTTTTATTCTTAGCGCAACCCCACGATCTGTTTACAGTGACTGGGTCTTTTACGGCCGCTTCTGTCCGGGGACAGGGAAAAACCTTGAGGTCTCCAACACAGCGTCAAGGACTAAAGGAAAACGGCAGCTTCAGAGCGGCTCCCCGAGCGGAGCCTGTGCGGAGAATTATTTTGCAAGGAGAGGTGGAGCTCACTGTTCTCATCTCTAACAGGCTCTGCTGTACCACGGCAGCCACGACTGTCACGATTAACAGCCGAGACAGACAGTAAGCAAGAGCGCAACCCTCGGACTTTACAGCTTGCTGAGGACCTGCCCTCAACACCTTCCAGCGCTGAGGAACGCGCAGAGCGTCGCAGCAACAGGCAAAGGCTGGCTTTGCCGTTCGTAAGTGGAAGGGCAGACATTAACGAGGCTAATCCAACTTCAGCTCGCTTTAGTTTAAAAAAAAAAAAAAAATTGCCACACTGAATGTTTAGAAAGAGAAGAGAACAATTGTGCAGTTCAGTTGGGAAAACCCTTTCCAACCGACGAAAAGGGATTTCGGACTTATCAACGCAAACACATTCGATCTGTTTTCCTGAAGCCTTCTACACCCAGATCCAGAAAGGCTCCAAAGGGGACCTGGCCTGCAGATTCCCCAGCACCTCGGCTCGGAGCTGCGCTCAGACTGAAACAGCGCATTGCGTGCCGGCCAAGCAGCCTCTGCAGGATGCTTTAAGTACATCAGATGTGGCCCTTGGGCTCCTGGCAAGTTTCCAGTTCAGTACTAATTCGGGCACCATTCAGGCATGGCTCTTTCTTATCAGAAATAACTTCCCTCTATTTAACAACACATGGATAAACAGTGGTGGCAGAGGATCACAGCAAGGAACCGTCACAGCTACGTCCCTCTAGAACGGGTCAGCACCTCTTGGCAGGCCCCGCTCCTTCAGGTTTTCCCCGGTCTCACCTCACAAAGCCTCTTCGAGAAATGATTTCTGCGTGACAGTCATTCACCGTCTCCCCCTTCAAGCTCAGCTCTTCTCCTTTCACGCAACGATTACCTGAAATAAAGAAAAAGGCAAGCGTCAAAGTCAACACGCGGCTTCACAGAAAGAGGGAGGGTTTCATCGGGCTTCAAGTTTTCCCCCTTTGGGCTCCTCAGCAGCAGCACCCTGACTATTAAATCATTATCCTGATCCAAGCAGCTAGGAAAATAAAGAGCAAACACTAATTTAGGGACAGCAAAGACTTAAATCGCCACAGGTTTAGGGCCAGTGTCGCTTCCCGAGCGCTTTTCAGCCCACCGCTCTGGCCGGAAGCGCGGCGACTAACTAGGAAGGGAGCTAAGGTACGTGCGGCTGAGCGAAGCTGGGGGATCTTGTGCCGTACAACGTGAGGAATCCACGCTCTGATGCACAGGCTAGCGCGTAGCAATGCAAGCAAAGATTAAGAGCAATATAGCCGCGGGCACATTCGCTTTGTTCTCTCTCTATAACCAGATCGCTTGTGACACCACGCGAGCCCTGGGAACATTTCTTGCCCTCTCTGAAGAAGCCTACAGCAAGAGCCGGTCCCGAGTCGCAGCTGGCAGGGAATCTGGCGGGGAAGGGAGAGTTCAGCTTATGCCGAAAGAAGCTGTTCGTACCCGTTCCGATGCTGACCACCACTCCCAGGTCCTTGTTTCCTTTCCGCATGATGATGGCAGCCAGGATCTTCCGCCCAAGCAGACTGTGCTGGATGCGAGCGGTGAGGGTGTTGAAGCGCTGGTGGCTCAGCATAGCCATCTGATCGTGTAGGGTACTGCCGCTCACGGGGAGCTGGAACGGGGACACAAGACCAGGATTGCTAAGAGATCATGAGCGGGTCACGGAACGACACGGCTCGAGAAGTAGCGAAGCTGAAGCACGGCTATCCAAGCAGAAGGCAGGAAGACAAAAACGTGAGCTACAGGCAGCGCAAGTTTGGGTGGAGTGCGCGGGCAGTACCCTGCCAAGGGGCGGGCGACGTTCTTTTAGGTATTTCTGGGCAAACCCTGTCCACCGCTTTGAGTTCTGCTTTGAGCACATCATTAAGAGACAGCGGCAAGCTGTCTGCCTGGCAGCAAGCGACGTGGGCTGAGGAACGGCCTCCCGAGATTGCCAGGGGAAACCCCCATCGCAAAGGAACAAAACCCATCTTGCCTGTTCCCAGAGACTCAGCCAAGGAAATCTGTTACCGGCTTTGGAGGAAATTCCTTCTCTGGCTGCCTGCGAGGAGGCTGCAGAGTCACTCCCGTTGCAGACGGGCACTTGCCTCCTCTAGCACTGCTGACTGACAAATCCTCCCTGATGGCTTTTCTATTTAGAGCCCCAGCTGCCGTGCTCAGCTGTGCAGCCTGGAACGCAGCTTTTAAAGAGATCACAAAACTCTAAGCCTGATTTAAAGCAGCACAGGTTTGGGACAGCCATCCTGACACAACCAGAGCTTTGCTCTTACCTGAGGTGTCAGATTTTTGAGCTGAGTTTTTAGAGCTGAGTTTTTAGAGCTGAGACACAATTTTTAACGCAGCACGAAAGAATTTGGAAGGAGGGAGGCGATGAAAAAGAAAAAAAAGTCACAGAATTAAAAGCGAGCGTGTTCCTGCTCTACCACAGGAACACGTTTCAGTAGCTGGTGGAAGAATCTGATGGTAATTTAGCCCTAAAGCAGATGCCAGCAGGAGGGAAGAGTACGTCTGTGCCCTGAGGAAACATCTAACCCACTTCAGGGAAACGTCAGCTTATTTACACCTTCAGAGAACACTTGAAGGTGTTTTTCTGCTGGACTGAACGGCACAGGACAGGCAGGGCTACAAAAGCAGTCCCAGCTTTGGAGGAAGAGGATTTACCTCGGCGATGTTCATCCCTCCCATGCGCTCAATCTTCTCCGTTTCCCCAATCAGGACTCTGAGCGCTGCATCAGCCGCCTCCTGCTTGCCCTGTTTTTTATTGTGTGCAGTTACAGCTGGGAACCAACGGCCTCCAACCTTCGCCTGATAGACGAACCTATAAAGACAGCAGTGCACCTCTGAGAAACCAAGAAACCTGGGGATTTCAGTCTGCTTTTTAAATTCTCGCAGTGGAGAGAGGAGAGGAGTGGAGGTAGCTTATTCTCATAGAATCCTCGAATGGTTTGGGTGGGAAGGGACCTGTAGAGGCCATCCAGTCCAACCCCCTGCAGGGAGCAGGGACATCTTGAACCAGATCAGGTTGCTCACAGCCCCGTCCAACCTCACCTGGAATGTTTCCAGGGATGGGGCCTCCACCACCTCTCTGCGCAACCCCTTCCAGTGCTTCACCACCCTCAGTGTAAACAATTTCTTCCTTCTATCCAGCCTAAATCTGCCCTCCTTTAGTTTAAACCCATCACCCCTTGTCCTGTCACCACAGGCCTTGCTAAAAAGCCTGTCCCCATCTTTCCTCTAGGCCCCTTTCAGCACTGCAAGGCCGCACTAAGGTCTCCCCGGGGCCTTCTCTTCTCCAGGCTGAACAGCCCCAACTCTCTCAGCCTGGCCTCGGAGCAGAGGGGCTCCAGCCCTCGCATCATTTTTGTGGCCTCCTCTGGACCCGCTCCAACAGCTCCATGTCCTCCTTGTGCTGAGGGCTCCAGAGCTGGACGCAGGGCTCCAGGTGAGGTCTCCCCAGAGCGGAGCAGAGGGGCAGAATCCCCTCCCTCGCCCTGCTGGCCACGCTGCTGGGGATGCAGCCCAGGACAGGGTTGGCCTTCTGGGCTGAGAGTGCACGTTGTTGGCTTTTCATGTCCAGTTTTTCATCCCCCAGCACCCCCAAGTCCTTCTCCGCAGGGCTGCTCTCCACCCCCTCATCCCCCAGCCTGTGTTAATATCGGGGGTTGCCCCCACCCAGATGCAGGACCTTGCACTTGGCCTTGTTGAACCTCATGAGGTTCGCACAGGCCCACCTCTCCAGCCTGTCCAGGTTCCTTTGGGTGCCATCCCGTCCCTTTGGGTGCCATCCCGTCCCTCAGGTGTGTCAACTGCATCCAGACATCAGGTTTGGCTGAAGCCGCAGATCAAACCGCATCAGGAATTTTGCATTCTCTGCCCTTTCTCCAGGACAACAGCAACAGTGCAAAATGTCCTCCTGGACGGAGGTAGGTACCTACTTGGGGTCGTGGGGAGGTCCTGACTGGTCAATGAGTTTGAACTCTGCGGCGAACCCGTTGGAGCGGGCGTATTCCAGCAGGCCGCTGACAGGGTTGACGTTAAGGTATTTGATGAGCTCCCCAACACCCTTCGCTTTCGCCACCTTGGGTTCTTCTGGAGTGGGGATCCACGGTCCGCAGCTGAGCGTAGACTGGTCAGCGTGGGGCTTCACGGCAGGCTAGAGCGGAGGTAGACAGGAGAAGGCTGTTAAATACTGAGCAGCTGGTATTACCGCAGGCCAAGGGCGCTCAGCAAACCTCTGCTAGAGCCAGCACGTGACCTTGGGGGCTGAAATCCAGTGGAATATGAAATAAAGGAGCGGGGGGGAGCCCAACCCAAAACACTTGGCTCTTATAAAGCTCTTTGTACCTGTTCAGGCAAGACATGGGGTACAGACTCTCCAGAAAGAATCTTCACAGCAACTTCTGCTGCCATTTGCTTTGCTCCCTTCTTGCTGTTTCCTACCACAGCAGGGAAAATTTGGTCACCCATTTTCACACAGTAGCTGAACCTGACAGGACATTATAGCACATGAAAAGCGTTAAGCACAGGTGTCTCGATCTGTTTATTACCCCCTTCTCCCAGTTCAAGTTAAATCCTTCTGGGTTATTTCCAGTTTAAATCTACCACGATGGCCCGAAATACTCCCACCAGAGCACTACCAGGTAAGGGTACAGGACTGGAACCTGTTCCTGGTCTGGTAGAAGAAACAATGCCCCTTTCTCAGAGAAAGGTTGCTGGTTTGGGGCTCTTTCTGGAGGCAGATGTCTTGGAGGAGCCATGCCCAGACTCCTCGGATAAGAGGAGCTCTCAGCTAGGTCAGCGATGAGTCCAGGAATGCAGGTAGCGCGCTGAAGAGGAAGGCTATTAAAGAAAGGGTTTCTGTCCTCCCCAAAGCTGACAACAACATGCCATACCTAGGATCATGAGGTGGGCCTTCCTGAGAGAGCAGCTGGAATTCGATCGTGTTCCCCGATTTTTGTCCGTACTCCATTAATACGCTGATAGGGTGCTTCCCAGGAAGCAGGTTGAGATGAGCTGGTGCAGACGACGGCTCTGGCTCTGGAGGCAAAGGCTACGGCAAGAAGATGGAGGAAACCAGTTTCAGACCAAACGCTGTTTGAGCGGCCTTGTTGAAAGCTAACTCTGAAACTCAGCTAACATCATATCAGACCACGACGTTTTGATAAGGATACTAAATCATCCCTAATCAGAAGAACCAAGGACATCGCGGAGCATTTACTTGAAAGAAAACAAGACTCACCAATTCCGCTTCAGAGTTGTTGGAGGGAAACGGTTCTTCGCATTTAATTCCACCATGTCTTCCATTCTCCGCTTCGCTCATCAGGACCCTCATAGCGTTAGCTGCTGCCTCCTGTTTAGCCAGTTTTTTGCTCCCTGCTTCTGCTGGTGGGAATCGGCGCCCGTTAATCACTGCCTGGAACTTAAATCTTTGAAAGAGAAAAAAACCAAAGAGGTAAATCGAGAGGCAAAAGCGTGGTCTTCGCACAGCAAGGAGGTAAGGCTGCTCTTGGAATTCAAGTGAGAGGGAACAGCCAGCTCCTGGCTGGGAGAGCAAACCCAGGCTGCCACGTGCAGAAGACAAAAATACCAAGGGTGCCCCGGCAGCTCTGCAGCTGGGCCCGGTTTCATCGCATTTCCAGAGCTGTTCGTGACAGAGGAGCGGCTCCAGATTTTGTTCTGAAGGAACAGGATGAATTCCCTTGTCCTACAAGCGCCAGAACCGTGTAACGGCTGCATGCAAAGAGCAGCTTGGTTACGTCTCCTGCGCAGGGATGAAGAAAGCTTAAAAGCAGCCTGCGCTCTTCCATCTGCACCTGGTCATTTGGGGTCACTCGTCCCTCTGGCATTTTCCCTGGCTATCCAGCGCGTTCGCACCATCTTGGAGAGGTGCTGCCTCACGTAAACGCCTTGCTTTTGATGTTTCTGTCTGTCTCTCCTCCCTGCGAACTCTAACAAACACAGCTTCTCTTCTGGCCTCCAGCCCTGTACAGAGGAAACCCGCGTCCAACAAGAACGGGTCAAACCGCAGCTGGAGAGGGGTTATGGGGCTGAACCCATTCAGATCCCTCCTCACAAAAAGAAAAAATAATAAAAATAAAAAGCCTGGGACTCCATCTTTAGAAATTAGGCCAATTTTCCTGTCTAGCGGATCTATTGACATATTCTGGCGTGGCACATATGGTGCTTTTCACCCTCTCGCTGGCGCTCAGGAACGGCCACAATTTAGCAAGGAGAAGCGGGACTCCGGAGGCTGACTCCGCAAACCCTAGCGTCACACTACGTGCTCTGCTCACCGCGGCCGCTCTGACCTGCTACCAGCACAGAAACATCCAGAGCGGGTTCACCTCGTCTAACCCAAGATATCTGCACCCAAGCGCTTTGTTCCGGGCTCCCTTTATACCACTTCCAGGGTGAGAGCGTCTCGAGAGGTAGCTTAGAAGTATCAGTTTCTCTCTGTACAACGAAACTGAAAGTCAAGTGATTAAATCAGACAGGACCTGGTTGAAGAGGTGAACCCCACCTTCGCTCTCAGAATGAGGTGCAGGGTTACCAAAACTGGGGTTAAATTTTAGCCTTGTTTGGTTTTTTTCTTAAGCTGCTGCAAGAAATCAACTAGGCTCATCCTGAAATGAAGTAAATATTAACGAGCAGGCTCTTCAGGGCGAAGTTGAGTGGGTGAATTCAGACCATTTTAAGCAAAAAGACAGCTCAGGAAAGGTAGGAAGCTTTCTTACCGTGGGTCGTGCGAGGGTCCACTCTGCTCCAGCATGGCAAACTCACAGTGCTGGTACGTGTACTGGGAATATTCGGTAAGGCCACTCACTGGGTTCTTCTCCTGACAAGCCATCAGTTTCTCTACGGGCGTACATGGGAAAGCAGTTTCAAACTGGGCGGCGTAACTGGGGGAAGACTGGGAATTCATGATGGATTCTGACTCATCGGGCTGCTTGTTGATAGTGTTCAGATCATCCGGGATATCATCTGTGGCCCACTTGCCGTTTTCCGAGTTATCGTAATTACTCAAACTGGAGAATTCGGGCCTCGCGTCCTCCGGCAGGGCTGCTTCCGTGTCACTGGCATCGCTCTGATCCGTTTGCCCCAAAGCCTGCTGTCCGTTTTCTATACTTTCTTCTTCCGATGTTGTCACCGCTGGTGAAGCTACGGTCATCTCCTGAGGACACGGAGGAACAGAGGAAGGTGGAAAACCTGACTCGGGTGTGGGATCCGCCGTCTGCATTGCCGCGCTGGCCTTCAGCCTCATCTGCATCCGCTCACGTTTTCTGTCTGTCAGGGACCACCGTGGGGGGCTTGTGTTCTGCTTGTGGACATCTCCCAGCTTTTCCAGAGCGCTAAGAAAGGCATTAACATCCTTAGCCCTCGAAAACCCGATGTTTTTGGCAAGGTTGAGCGCCGTCGTTTCTGCCACGCTGAACAAGTAGTTGCAGATTTTGTCCTTCGTCTCCGCCATCATGGGATTGGCGTCTCCCGAGCCAACCGCGCTCCTCCTTCCTCCTCTGCTCTCGCACGCTGGATCTGTGCGACCACTGCTGTGGGCAGCGGGGCTTCTTTCTCTCTCTGCGCTTGGGCTGGCAATCCTCCACAGCGGTGGCGTCTCTTCACCTTTGTGCAGCTTGCCTTCTCGGAGTAGTTTATACAAAACACGGTTGACCTCTTTCTTTTGAGTTTTAAGTTTACGTGCAAGATCATGAACTGTACAAGTCTTCCCCTCCCCGAGCTGCCTGAAAATTGTCAGGATTTCTTGTTCACAGTCTTGTCCAGCAAGAGACAGCCTCTGGAAATTCAGCCTGATGGTGTCGGAATCTCTCTCCGAGTCCTCCTGACGATGGTACTGAGGCTGACAATAACGTGGCGAAGTTTCTACCCACGGACGCTTGCTGGAGAACCTATGCCATCCCGCTCTGCTGCAGCTGGGTTGCCATCTCTCTGCAGGAGCCGGTGCGGCAGCTCGCACGCCTCTGATGCGTGATTCGTCGTGTGATCCCTGTCCCTGAAGCGAACAGACTTCAGCGGTCCGCTCTGTCAGGAACTGCTGGCGTAAAAAGGTTTCCTGATTCGTTTCTCGTGGGGTATGAGGGCGGTTAAAAAAACCTTGGTTAGTGCTGGGGTAGTTACGTCTTGACCGGGCAAGATACGAGCCTCTGCCTCGACCAGCGCCTCTGTTCATAGCTCACTGCTGGGACACACGCGTGAATCGGGCCGCTTGCAGGCCAGGAGGAGGAGGAGGGGAGCTGCGATTCGCTCTGCGCTCTCCCAGGTGCCTGCTAGGAGGAAAAAACACAGGAATTCAGAACCTATTTACACAACAACAGCATTCCAGAAAGGCAGTTTAAACAGCTTCCTCTACTTCACCTCCTCAAGCTTTCCTGTTTTCTACCCAGCCTAAATTATTCGGGCAAACACAAACAGCAAACTCTGCGTCTGCCCAGCACAGAACCCAGCGGTCAGGAATCGCAGGCGAAGTAAACCACGACAAACAACTTTAACAAGAGCCACCCTCCGTTTTGCACTGAATTTCAAGCTGCACAGGGGTGGTTTGTCTTTTCCTGACGCCTTCTATCAAAGGCTCACCCCGAGCTTCCGAAACACAAGCGAGTTTCACTCCTCTGCCCTGAGGGAGAGAAGAATCTCAGGCCTGCTTCGCAACCGGAGAAACCGGGGCACAAAGCGGTGACGCAGCTCACACAGTCACACAGGACAGAGTTGCAAGAGGCTTGCAACAGCTTTCAGACTCGCGGCCAAAAAAAAGTCTGAAACCCCAAATGTCCTTTGCTTCCTGGACATTATGTGATGCGTAGAGGTAAAGCATCACGCCACAGGGGAAGTAAAGCGATAACATGCAGAGAAATTGGATAGGTGTGCAGCTGGCAACGGTAGGAGAAGTTTTTTGGGACTGTAGCCCAAATTTCATTCATATCGCAGCCAGTTGTGCCACTCCCCTCGGGTACAGGACGTAAGTTTGAGCTTTATAATACGTTTTTTTAAAACTAAGTGACCCAGCACAGGATATATTCGAGTTCTTTGACAACAGCTGGTTGTGAAACCGAGTGGATTAAAAACATGCAACTGATACCTGCCGCTAGGTCCCCATCCTCCCTTCCCCCGGTGACCTCTTTAAGCCACCTATCTTCACTAAGATAGTTTTTCCGATGCAAGTCTTATCTCCTTAAAGCTCCCCAACTTCATCAAACGCACCTCAAGGCCAGCTTAAATTTTGCTTTCGTTAAACAAGTTCATTAACAGCCTCCATCTGCACCCAGCTGCCACCATCGTGACTTATTTCACCAGCTCCGATAAACGCCGGCTCCACGTGCGGTGCTGGGGAGGCTCAGTGCAGCAAGGGGGGTTCCCCCCTTCTCAGGGAACTCGTTTTGAAAGCAACCAAATGCAGAAGAGAAATCCTGGCAGGCAGGGAGAGGGTCTTTTAAAAAATGCTCTTACCTCAGTCGCATCCATATGCCAAATTCCCTTATTTTGTGAGCAAATAAACGGAAAAAAGAAACCCCGACCTGCAGAACATCTCCCGGGGAGGTGAGGCAGCGCCGGGCAGGCTGAGCACAACCTGTCACCCTGGCAAAATGGCTGCAAGCTCCGTTTTGGTTTCGGTTCCCATAGCGGCCTCTTCCCCCGCCCAGCCCGAGGAGCTCGCAGGGAGGGGACGGGCTCTTCGCCAGCGGGAGGCAGGAGGATTTCGGGCTTTCCGAAGCACGCTCGGCTTTGCGAGCGCTCAAAGTCCCGAACTTCCTTCCCAGCGGTGGCCACAGCTGGGCCTGGACCGGGAAAGCAAAGCCTGGAGGGAAGCTCCTTCCCCCGGTACCTGCGGTGATGCACAGCCCCGGCCAGCCTCGAGCTGTCGCTGGGACGGGATCCCGGTCCGCACCGGAGGGGTGGCTGCTCTCCCAGTTTGGAGAGGGGTGCGGGGATGGCTGTCACCTTCAACTACACCTCAAAAGAGACCCCAACGACCAAGGCAGGACATGTGCTACCCCGTCTCACATCGCCTCCCCGAGCAGAACCGGGATGGGCCAGCACAGCCACCCCGCGCCCACCGTCGGAGACAACGGCACCGCTCGCTGAGCACAAGGGGAGCGACCAGACAAGGTCGCCGAGGCCCGAAGGCACCGTGCGGGAAGGCGGGCTGGGATACGGGGCCGCGGGTACCGAGCCAGCTCCCACAAGCTGGGACTCGAGCAGAGGGAAAACTCTTTATTCCACCCGTTCCGCCTGGAAGCGCACAGGGCAGGGCACACCCCGCCCTACCGAAACCCCAGCCCCGACAGGGCCCCGGGGCTGCCGGCACACCATCACGCCGCCTCCCCGAAGCCCCCGGGGCTGCCGGTGCTGGAGGCCGAATCCCGGCCTGCGCCCAGCGCGTCTCCATCCCGCCCGTGTCACCAGGCCCGGGGAGGCGGCTCCGCCCAGGAGGCCCGTAAGCACCCCCGGCGCTGCCGAAGGCCCGGCGGGGCCCAGGTTTTAGCGGCGAGGCGAGGCCTGGAGCCGGGCCTGCCCCCGCCCCGCGGCCACCGCCCCCCCCGCGCCCCCTTAC
>VYZW01022965.1:0-14499 GCA_013401315.1 Balaeniceps rex
AAAAGTAACTCTAACCCAGCTGAAACCAGGACAGTTGCCTAATTCAATATTCTGTGAGCACAGCCAGCCAACGCTAACTGTATCAATTTAGAGTCTTTGTAAGTGAATTTTCTAGTTTAACGAGGAACTGGTTCACTGCAGAGACTGGTATCACATGGCTGTAATTGAAGTACTAGTGTGACAAAATAAAAATAAAGGAAGCTATACAGTTCCTACTGAGTTTGCTCTCACACAGCTAATTATAGAGGAGTGATAAAGATTATACTTCTAACTGATCAAAGGCTGGAGTTGCAGGCATGAATGACAGGAATAAGTTTTTCAGTTGATAGTCATATATCCTGACTGTTGCAATGAATGTTGAATGCACTAGCTACCAAAATCATGGATGCTCAGTTGTCCACTGTAACTCTCTGAGGTTATGCAAAATACAACCTCAACCAAAACTTTAAACTAGCTGTTCTCGTCCCTATTTTATTATCACACCAAAAGTTACTCCTTGCTATCTGGCGCCCTCTCCCGCACGTTTACTTGTGTAGGCTGTTCTGGTTACAAAGAGAATCTCCCACAACATCCTCCTCCTCTGGTAAGGTCTTTCAGTACAAAAGTCCCTCCTGACCCAGCAAACCTTACCTCCCTATTTTTCAGGTGCCTGGGTTGTGGCCACTCATTACACTCCGAAAGACTCCCAGGCAACCTTAGCTTTGTTAATGAAGGGTTATCAGGCAATTAGTTTTCTTTACAAAACAAATTTTTTCCTAGCATCCTGAACTTAACCATGCTCCAGCTCCCTGCTGGTTGTTTCTGGTTTATTGACAATAATTACCCTTGCCACAAAATGCACTCAACGAGGTATTAGTGCCTTTACCTCCTCAACATAATCCTTCTACCTCTTCTACCTTTCCCCTCACAGAGTTCAGCTGAAGCTGAAGCAAATTGACCTGAGTCTCACTGCCTCCTCACCAGCATCATACCACCTTCAGCCTTCTTGCTACTCCATCTCTGTAGTAAGGTAGCAATAGCTATGTAGCAGTGATTGTCCCTGCACTCAGTAGAGGCAAGAAAAAGCAGATGGATTTTGTGTCTGTGTCCAAACTGAAGTGTTTTGCACAGACAGACCATTGTTATCTGCAGCACAGGAAGTTCAGAGAGGTGTGACTTGACCTCTGCCTCCTGATGGCAGGTTCTCTAGTCATCCAGCTGAGATTATAACAATCTGAAACAGCAGCTCTGAAACAGAAAATTTGCTCCACACATGGGTCTTCTTCCCCTGGTGTGAGAGAGAATGAACTCACCTCTTCATCTGGAGATGAAAAATCTATGGTCCCAACTGCCACAAAAGGCAAGGAATGGGGCACAAACCCTGAGGAGTTTAAGAATTCATATAAGAGGAAACTATATAGGGCTAGCACTTAATCACCACATTTCTACATCCTCCTCTCACGGGCTGATTGCCAAACCACTTTCTCTTCCGTTTACTTCCTCCCTGTTGTCTTTTTTACACTCTGTCAAGTTGTTCACACTGCTTCCTCATCCCTGCTCAGTGTTCCAAGACTTCTCTTTATCACATTTTCCTAGTTTATCATCAAAAAGCTGCAAGAAACTAAGAAGAGAAATTATGTCTTGGAGGACAACACAGAGAATGCTTTGACTTTTGGCTAATGCTCTGCTGCAATGTTTACTGTATACTGACCTATACATTTTAGAAGGCTTTTTACTTGTAGGTTGGGGATGAGAAATAGATGCCTGTTTTCAGTAAAAATCATAGATACTGGCCATTCATTTTCTGTAGGTGCCTTGAAAAATCTTTCTGCAGGGTGGCCTGTTTGATTATTCTCTGATCAATGGCTACACAATGCCACTGTAAATTATTTCACCAGAAAGTACACTAAAAACTTTTTTTCAGCTGCTTTGTGGAAACTTAAATCCAGTTTCTTTGTGGTAACAGGTGTGCACTCTATAGTTTCATTGTCCAAGAATTCTGTATCACTGACTTCTTTAGACAAAGATTTTTTTTTTTTCGATTGACTTCCTGGACCAGTGCTGAATGACAGGATGAAGCCTCCTAAAAATGCACTTGTAATTTTTGTTTGTCTGACTAACCTACAAAGTGATGTTATATCTCCTAGGTGAATAAGATAGTGTGGCTCCAACTGTTCCTGCTGGAGGTAAGTGTTTAGGAGCAAGACATGTGCTAAGCCTGGAAGTTTGTGAAAGCTATTTCTATACTTGTGTTGTGGATTTAGGTTGTCCCTCCCCCCAAAACCTCCTGAGGCACACCAACCCACTAGACTTCTGCAAAATAAACCACTGAAAGTAGTGGGAAAAGGAACCCACATAGTTTCATGAATTGAAACCACTTACTGTATGATTTACTTCAGCATACCTGTTCCTGAAACACAGTAGGCAGTTCTGTAAAGAATACAAAAGAACATAACAAAGCTTCCAACAATGCCTACTCTTTTATGGTAGTAAAAGTTCTGGTATCTATTGACAGTTTCCTCCCACTACCTCTTAGCTTATTACTAGTGATGCCTGGAACTCCTTTCAAACAGTATTCTTTAAATTGTTTCCAGGGTTTCAAATAGGCTTGTTTTAACTTTTCTGCAAAAAGTGTTCTCTATTGTTGCTAAATTATTACCAAAAAACCTTATTTTTGTGGCTCACGGCTAAAAAAGATATTAGCTTTCTCCCACCTGCTTCCACTAACTTCAAGGTGTTTCAAAATCTTTAGCTTTGACCTTTGAGAAAATGTAGCTTTCAAAGCGACTCATGTTCTTTTTGAAAGTAGGTACTATTTATGCATCTTAATCATGTAGATACTATGGAATCACTACCTGAAGAGAAACACTATATTCTATTTTCTTGCTTCCTTCCTTCCTTTCTTTCCCCTCAATTTTTTTATTCCAAAGTTGTAATTGAAGGAGATTTTTTTTAAAAAAACAAACAAACCCCAAACTAATGAAGATCTGTTTTTAAGAACTTAAAATCAGTTTTTTGTCTTTCCGATTAAATCTCTCAAATCACACCTACCGCAATTTCTCTTCCTTAGCTTTCTAAGCTCAGCTTCAAATTGTATTGTGGCTTACTTTTACAAGTTTGGACCTGGGCAGAGATCTAGAACTTCAGTTGTAGCTGCCTCTATATATCTAACTCAGGTATGATTCAGAGGACCAAAGCTATCTCACTAGCTTAGTCAATTCAGAGGCATGTAAGCACAGAGAGGACAATTCAGAATACCTAAAGTAGGCGCTTAGAGCACATTTGTGTGGAAAAAAAATCCCAACTTAATGTTATGAGTACAAAAAAAGCTTCTTTGACCTATTAGTCACCCTTGAACATTCTCCTGTTCTGCATTCATTGCAATGCCTCTCTTTTCCAGTCAGTCACACTGGCTACATAATAGAAGAGTTCTTCTAATTTTTATTGTCGTTGTGTTCCCACTGTTATGTTAATTAGATTAAACCAGACTCCCACTGAGACTGTAACAATGATAAACATTGTAGTAATCTGTCAGCTCTCTCTGAAACCACTTTCAATGGCTTTGTAAATGTGCTGCCCCAACAGACCACACTGCTGTGTAATGTAAATAATCTGTTTTGATCACACTTGCTCATGTATGTTGCAATAATCAATATAGAAAAATAAATTCATAATGACAGGGAACCTGAGGCACATTATCAATCTTTCCAATCAACTAACCATGAAGAGGGTAATGGAAACAGAATAATTTTAAACATGCATTAATACCACCATTTTTTAACCACACAACGCAAATATTGTGGGGAATTACCTCCTGTCAGAAGTTTAAAATGACTGTACATTAATACTTATCAGTTTCTTTGGAAAGATTGGCTTGTTCCATTTTTCCCCCTTTGCCTTAAATAGTTTGTAGCCTTTCCACTGCTTGTTCTAAAGATAATAATAAATTCTGAGAGCTTTTAACATAGACCCTCAGTTCTTTGGGATTTCACTTCTAGGTAGTTAACTTCTAAATCCATATTCTGACAGTTGTCATCTGAGGAAAAAAGAACAATGAGAGAGTAAGTGCTGAACTGCCTTTCTTGTCTTACTGTATGAAGACATTCAGCAGAAAGGCACTCCTTATTATCAGACCATATTGAGAAGTAGGGCGGACTTCATAAATGCAGGTTCTTTACAAGTGACATGGAAACCATTATAATAAATAGTTATGTATTTCTCACAAGCCTTATGCCTCATTTAACTGAATCCAAAAGGTTTAAGTCTTCTGTATCCAGCATGCATGCGTTTGTGTGCATGTGCATGTATGGACATACATATCTGCTGTGTTCATAAACCTGTATTACGCATCTCATTTTTCCTCTTACTGCAAATTTGAACCAGATGCATGAGGCTGTAGAGAATAGGTGTAGGCTATTTTTCTCTAAACTGTGTTCTTGCTGGTCATTTGGAAAGCAAAAATTTTCCAAATAGCAGAACCACAGACTTTAAAAACAAGTAACAACATACAGCCAAGACCTCACTTTTCCATCCCTTAAAAGCCTGAAAATAATGAAAGAAGAGTGGAGGTGGAACCCAAAAAGGGAAATTGTTTCCTCTTTAGACCTCTACCCTAACATAATGCCTGCCCCCGGCACCTATCAAAGTCCACTACAGAACCCTAATTCATAAGGCTGTTTAGAAGATTACCCGACAATTGTTATCTTTGTCTCCAGGTGTGGGGCCTGATTAACAAACCTTAAATGACTTGCTTAGGTTCATATAGGTAGTCTGTAATACAAGTGGAAATTGGGCTGGGCCTCCTTGGAAAGAAACTCTCTAGCTGCAAAATCGTATTTTATACATTGGACTGAAATGTGAGTGTGTGCAATATGCCTTACCAGTCCCAAATAAATTAGAGCTCAGATCTATGTGCCCCAAATTCAAGGGTTGTCCAGACTATAGCAGCAGGACTGTCTTTGAGTTAAACAACTCTTAACATTTATGAGAAAAGAGCCGTGTTATGATGAAGCGGGCAGAATTGCTTTGGTGAGTCACATGCTGACTTGGAACAAGAACACAGCTGGCATACACTTATTTTTCACAATTTCTTGAGGTTACTGCTTAAGTTCAAATAATGGAAAAAGCAGATGAGTTAAAAGAAAACCTCTTTGAATTATATTTGAAACACATAGCTCAGGGATAGTCTTGCAAAATTTAACCAGCCTCTGAAAAGTATGGCACAATCATCTACTGAGCTTTTCCACTTACGGAAATTAGCCCACGCTTGATGATACAGTCATATGGGGATCACATGCTTTGACCAGCTACAAAACAAGGTAAGTCTGTGCTATGTGAAATCCTTTAAAATAAGGTATAAAAAGGGGGAAGGAGTAGTGATTCATTTGTTATAACTGATACTAAGCCAGGGATGACTAAAACTGTATCCTGATTTTTTTTTCCCCAGGATTTTTTCCTCCTCTTCTTTGCCTGCTTCTGTCCTTATCCTTGACTGTTTATTTAAAAATATACTTTTGTTCATCACTTTTTAAATGGCCTTGTAGAGATAAACACCACAGGCCAATACATCCTCATACTTATTTACCTCTCGCACGCTTTTCAGTGCAAGCATAAACCTTCAACAACTTCAGCAAAAGTGCTCTTGGTTGGGCCATTCATTCGCAAGATTGTACTAATAATTGCAGAAAAAACTCCGTATTTGCAGAACTAATAACTGCAGAAAAAAAGCTATGCTTGATTGCATCTGTTTCATACAGCTACAATTACAAATGTGACTAAACTTACTTGTACCCTCCTTTAAAGAGATCTTTGCGGATGCTGTGAAGACAGAGTAAGAGACTTCGTTCTACTATTGTCTGATGTGAAAAAATCCGCAAGAGGGCGCCAGATAGTTACCTTAAATACATCCAGGCAGCTACTGTGAAAAAGCTGTTACTTGCACCTATTAAAGATAATAGCTGTATTAACCAACTATACGTTAGGCCTTCAGTATAGAAATATTCCGTGGCAAGTTCAGTGTTTCCGTCTACACTCAGCGTGAAGTTTGCTGCTTCTGTTTTGGATTCCAAGGAGAGTTTCTACACAGATATTGCTTCTACCTACAAACATTGACCCATTTCTAATCTTACTGTCATGCTGTCTTGTGTCACATACCTAAACTATTGCCTACTGCTCTAGGATGAGAACAGCGATTGTTAAATTTGTTTTCCAGAGCACTGCACAATTTTTTTCACCACAAATGAAAAGTTCATCAGTGCAAGAGACAGCTTTATTATGGGTTAGTCTCAGTCTGTAGAACTATTCTCCCAAAAGCTACCACCTTCCATGCTTCAAAGGCCTTTGACCTTGTCTTTGCAATGTGTATAAAGGTATTTTAAAAAAAACCAACCCTATTTCAAAACATTGTCTACAAAATTTCCCCCATGGGAAACCACATTTGATAGGTGTTAATCACACTTGTTTCCTTACTGCAGAGACAAACACATTTGCTGAACGACAAATTAAAAAGTTGTAAAAATGGTTCTATCATGTCCCTATTTCTGTTCAAATTACCTCTGCTAGGCACTGGAGCTGAAGCATTCTGCATTCTTCTTTGCCCTGCAACTACTTAGATCCTTCTGAAAGCATGTGCAAAATCTCCTCAAATATTTTGAGGAAACAAGAAGGTAAAAAACAAACTAAAAAATTATCTCTTTCTCCTCAATTCACTTATTACAATGCAAAAGGTAAATACAGTAGTAAAAAAGGAAAAACAGAGGCAGCTTGACATGCAGCGTGGATACTGTCCTCTTTACTGCCCTTTTTGAAGAGAAAGGTAACCACAGGAATAGCTTCTGTTTCACTAAAGCATTTCAAAAAGTCATCCTTTGCAAATCTAACAGAGAAATGTCTTTAAAGTCTTTAAAGCAGATTTACAATGATTAATTTTTAATTATTTTGAAATAACTGCTTAATTGAACAAGTCCCTGCATAGCACAGGAAAGATAATTAGGAAAAACGAAATTATGGCTTTTGGTTAAATTCTGAAAAGTTACCAGCAGCACAAAACACAAACTTGCTTGGAAATCCAAGTTCCAAGAAGAGGTTCTGGCACACTCCAGAACTGGCTGGATATATCACTAGTGACTTGCCCTAAATATTTTGGGGGAACTTCTTTGTTAGAACACCAACAAACTCTAATGTTTTAGCTGTGTGCTTTCTCTTTGCTGCCAACGCACACTGTGGATTTCAGATGTAGTAATTTGACACACTGGAAAATGAAGTGGGCCTGAATCATTCTGTCAAAGAGTGGGAGTAGAGAAATTCCTAGTCCTGTATCCCCACTACAATTCTCTTTCTTGTGGGGGACTTTTTCTGCTATTCTCTCCACCACTCAGAAACTCTCACACTGCTGCTGCTTTCTGAGTTCCTGCTCCTCCTTATTATCATTCATGTAGCACAAGTAGTTTTGGGTGATAACACACACTTCTCTCATTCACCTTTGGAATTTTTTATTCCGGACTTTGCTTTTCGTTCACACCTTTGCAAGCAATAACTGCACTAGCACAAACTAGCCTTGGCCCCTAGCCATGACACTAGTGGGAAGCATGTTATGGGATGGCTGGACTTTGTCCCTCAAGAAGAGAAGAAAGGATTAAGAATCTTTATTGCACATGGATTTCTGGGAATAGAAGGTATCCTTTAACAATTTATCTTTTATGGCCTGAGTTTTGAACATCCATTAGCTACACGGAACAGGTCATAACGCACAACATCGCACAAGTAGAAGGAAACCACATGTGTTTTGTGTGTTACTCTCATCCCTTGAAATAAGCTGGTCAAGAGTGATATTCTGTTATCAGAGATTAAATCACTAGTGAATTCAATCTAAAAAAGTTCAGTGTACTCTGAAAGTACAGCTTAGAGGACAAGAAAGTAGGACCAGACACCTGGCTTCACGTGCAAGAATCTACACCAGAATGTAAACTAGTAACAGTAAAGGCACACCTATGTTAGGGTACCTGAATGGCTGTAAACACTCAGAAAGTTGCTACTTTGGGCAGATAAACAGCTTCGACCTATTCAGTTATGATTTTCTTTGGCAGCACGTGCAAGAAGAAACAATTATTACCTTTGTTTTTGTTGTGGCTAAACAATATGTTTTAGATAAATGGAACTAATTCTTTTCTCTTACCTTTTTAAAGGGATAAAGGACATGCCTATAATAGTTCCCATCAAATGAAAATATTTTTAATAAGCTAATTACCTGATTAAATAATTAAATTCTTCGTCGCCCTGCATGTCTACACCTGCTAATATACACTTAAATATCAAATTCAGAATTAATACCAGCCATTAAGTGCACACTACCCCACTCCTAAAGTCCAAGTTAAGCATGTCTTTACAAATGATACCTCTAATTATCCAGCTTTGTTATTTCAGTCAAATGTCTTAATATGTCTTAAAGATATTTCACAAACTAAGGAGACATAAAATGTCTACTTGAAGTATGAATATTCTGAAAACACTCTGTATTTTTGAGCACAAACCCTAAGGCTATAGATTTTGTAAATACATTTTTTTCATTCGAAGTGAGTTTGGGGTTTTGCCTTCTGAAATGTTTGAGAATCTGAATTCCACGTACTAACTTTTCCATTTGTATAGCCATTTCTGTAATTCAGGAGTTTGCTGTTTTGAACATCTTTCATTTTTTAAATTGGCAGAATCCTTTGATCACTGCCTGAAACTTCATTTTGTGAAGTAGATAATATTATTTTGCAGCTACTCTGGAAGTTCTTGGCTAGTTTCGACCCCTGTTTTTACTTTGCTGATACGATTACTTTCAGAACCATGCAGTTTAATGGTGTTATGAAAACAGTGGCTGGAAAATACTAAATATTGCTGAATTACTACCAGTTACTGATACCACTGTACTACTGTTGTTCACCAGTTGTGGTTGTGTGATTGTTTGGCTTGTATCTACACTGGAATGCTTCATGCCCATACAACTACTAAAGGTATTGGACTATATTGCCAGTTAAAGAGTTGAGATAATTCTTTTCCCTACACTTTCATCTTTTCCTTCTCATAAGCAATCTATCTGCATTAGAGGACTTGGCCTGATACTGTTACCATCAAAGCTGGTGAAAGATTTCATGCTCCTGCTTGCTCAAAAGCTGTTGCCATTCTACACACTGCTTAAGAAGTGCCTTGCAGTCACGAGCTTATTAAGGCTATATTAGGGTCAGATACATCAACATTTTTAGGATACGTTGGAGGGGAAAACAAGTCTTTGACCCTTTCTAAACAAGATCCACTATGTTATTATCTGCTCCTATTTCTGCTAGTCCTAGCTTATTCAGGACTTACAAACTGCTATTTTTAGCAATATCTTTCCCTCTTGGGTCGGCATTGATTGTCCAAATGCTGGCTACATACCAGTTTTCAGCAACTTTTTTGAAAGCAAGAACTTAATAATGGCGGGGCCTGAATACTGAAGATCCTGTAGTGACTCACGCAAACCTTTTTTTCCAAAGGAATAAAGCTGATAGAATCCCTAATTTGTGCATTTTGATCCTGGAGTAATATGGATTCTTCTACAATTCCCATTTATTCCCATTACCTCTGTGAGTAGTTAATGTGCCATGGCTTTCTCCTTCTCACTTATTTTTGCCTACAAGTCTCAAAATAAAGCCACAGTCTTTTCAAAGTTCTGAAAATATATTACCGGGGTATTATGTTAGCTCTCAGTCCAGGAAATTAATACAGATTATAGTAGAGCTGACTGTTTCTGACACCCATTGAATTATTTGCATCACATACACAAACAAGCATCTAGAATGCATGACCCACTACTGAAACAGATGATAAGCCTACATCTCCAGACATTTATTACTGCTGAGCATAACCTACTACACTGTTAGCAAGTATATCCAAAGTAATCCTTGCACTGCCCATTTGAATGTTACATAAAGTGACATAACTTCTGCCTTACCATGAAAGATATCCTCCATCACTGATTTCTTTGGGTCTAGTAAACCCATCTACAGCCAGGGAGCCCTACTTCAAACATGATGTCTTCATGAAAGTGAACTATTACTTGATGGAAGGGCTGAATTCCTGCCTTTACCATATCTTTGTGCAGCTCTCTTATGATGCAACAAAAGGCTTTCCCTCTGGATTGCTACTGGACATTTTAATCAGATTGTTATAGCTCTGGCAAAAGGAAGAGGTACATTGCAGTTACAGCCACGCTACGGCAATGTCACATCAGTCCATCTACCTGTGCCAATGGTGTCTGTCAGTTCAAGGTACTGTTGTCAAGCAAACGTTTCTTGTTAAGGTATCTTAGTTTATTTTTGAAGCTGGAACAAGCACTAGCATCACATGCAAGAGGGTTTTCTTGTATTCCAAACTTCCTCTAGAATGTGACCTGCCACAATACAATCTGTGCTGAGCAATCTTGTTTAACTTCCCTCCTTTCCCATTCGTAATATTGAACATTTTTCATTAAAGATCACACAGCTTGCTTGCCTCTGCTTCATTTTTAAAGAATCTAAATCTTCAATTGTAGCAAAACCATCAATTCTGAGCCAGCATTGGTTCAGAAGAACAACCTCAGTGCCCTTTCTTCCTGCCACACTTGTATCTGATTTGATCCTAAGGAAGGCTGCATTGTATACTTTGTAACCTGCACAAAGGGTAAATGCCTCAGAAATCTCCTGTTTGACAGGGGCAGCCACTATGGGAAAAAGGATTGAGTATTCTACCAATGTTTGGGCAGGCAAGTTTCTCAGCCTACCTGGGACACCACCAATTACCTTACCTCATCTTACCAACCCACTGCCCATTTATTTTTCCCTTGCTATCCCTTATTTATACACTCATCTTTCTTTACTGTAATGTACCACAGCAGAGTGATGCACCAAGATTGAAATTTCCTCCTACCTTTTCCCACCTTTTATGTATTAATCCCTGCCTCCGGCCTTTTAAAATGGGAGTACTTTATTTTCCTTTTTGTTCCCTCTATATACTGGTTTCTAAAAGGCAGTGAACGGGTGACCTTCAATCACTTTAACAGGTAATAAATATTTTACCTGGAAGGAGGACATGGAAACAGCATCGCTCAGTTGAGTGGAGTAATATTCTTTACTGTTATTTTGCTGCTGCGAGGAGCAGAAGAAATGTTTCCATTACACCAGGAACAGTGGAAACCACGAGCTGATGAAAGCTTTTTCAGCTATCATGCTGCATGTTTTTTTCTACCTGCTGCAGAGAAAGCTGCAAAGAACAAAAATGCTCACAAACACAAAGGTTTGAAATACGATATTACCCATATCCCAGGCTTTCTTGTCTGCACTGTGACTGCAGAATCACAGAATGATGGGATAACTTGGGCTGGAGATGACCTCATGAGGTCCCTGTCCAACCTCCCACTCGAAGCTGGTCAGCTCTGGGGTCAGACCAGGTTGCTCAGGGCTTGAATCAGTTGGGTCTGGGAAACCTCCGAGGATGGAGATGGCACAACCTCTCTGGGCAAACTGTGCCACTGCTTGAGTGGCCTCATGGGGAATAGGTTTTCCCTGAATTCAGTCCAAACCTTTCTTGTTTCAGTTTATTGTCACCTCTCACCTTGCTCCCTTGCAACACTGAGAAAAGCCTGGCTCCATATTCTCAATAACCTCACAGGAAGGGGTTGGATGGTGTAGGGTCCCTGGAGACTTCCCTGCCCCAGGCTGACCAAGCCCCGCTCCTGTGGCTTCTCCTCTCAGGGCAAGTGCTCTAGCCCCAACCAACCTGGGGGCCTCACTGATCTTGCTCCAGTTTGTCAATGCCTTTCCTGTACTGGGAGCCCAAAACCAGACACGGTATTTGGATGTGATCTAATGAGTGCTGAGCAGAAGGGACTAGTCTCCTCCTTGATCTCCTGGCCATGCCCCTGTTTGTGTCACCCAGGATGATGACCCTAGGGCCTTCCCTGCAGAGGCAGTAGTTAGTGTCCTGGTGCCTACACTGAGCAGGGTACCTGGTATGGAGCAGAATTGTGCAGCTGCACCACATCTTTCCCCTGAAGAGGAAACTACCTTCAAGTGATGTCTTGGCAAACTGACAGCCTGCACTTGAAAAGTATTCGGTAGCCTTTTTTTACATCCTTACAAGTAGCAAGAACACTACATTGCAGAGAAGATCTGTGATGTTGCTATTAAGTGGTGAATACAGGAAATACAAAACAAAATCAAATAACTATTCATATAAATATGGTGAGTTGAACACCACTGGCACAACTTCATTGTGTTGAATTTCTTTTTTTCTCCCTTTCAGCAAAATGTTCTTAAAAACGTTTATAGTTTGTTAATATACATGCCACTGTATAGTTTTGTGTTTTACCAGATGCTTCCAACTCACCTTGCGCTCCATCTGCCTTTGGAGATCTGCCTTCCTTCCAATCGTGCGCATTCATTTTGCAAATCTTATTTTTGCAACATTCAATGACCTAATATCCATTTAGCTTTTTTCGTCTCAAAAAAATTTTACTAACAATGGTATGCTAACATAGAAACTACTTCACTCACTGCAGTACTGCAGACAATTAACAAGTGAAGCAATTTTCACCAAAGGACACTTTCTGGTACAGCAATAGCTTGACACAAGACGTCTTCCTGTCCTCGGCACTGACAAACAGCTGAAAGATCAGGAAAATTCCAGTCATTAATTCTGACTAGTTTTATTCTAAAGAGAGGAACTTATCAGAATCTCTTTTTCTGTTCTGTAGCAGCTTTGAACTTTAACATTTAAAGAGCTCAACACAACCTACTTAAGAAAAATAATTCTTTAAAAAATCTATTCAGGAACAAAAAACAGACGGTTAAATCCTGTCCCCAGTTGACTCCCTCTGAGATTTAGCTGAGACATTTGATCACACTTAGAAAACAGAGATGTTGCTGCTGACCACCTTATCAAGCTCTTGTGAGGATTGAGTTATATAGGCTGCAGTGTAGGTCACAAGGAGTGCAGGGGAATGAAAGCTACTATATAAAAATAGTTACTTAAAATGACCAGAAACAACCTGACATAGGCTAGAATTTCTTAAAAATATGTTAAGTTTTGCAAAGAGGGAAGAAGCCCAAACCAGGACTTTGTTAATATTCCAATTATGAAAATATTAACTGTAAAACTCTACGAAAACTTAAAATGCTCCATACTGAATTGCTTTAAATACTCCACATTGAATCATCTTAAAAGATGTTGCTGCATCATTAAAGACTGAAGCATTAATTCAAATTTACATCTCACAAGGTGATCTCTGTTCACTTTTTACTCGCACCAGATTTAATTACACTAAGCGTACTGCTTTGCTTTTCTATAAAAGTTAATGACAAGACCAATAAAGGCACCACTGAAGACCCAAAGCTCACAAAAACTGTCCTAATCTAACAACCATTAAAACGCAGACACCAGAAGACAAATACTTACTTCACGTTACAACCGCAGAGCAGACTTGAGATGCTTGAAAACATCTACTGTGCATTTTTTTTTATCTTAAATACAAGCACAACAAGTCTTGCTTCAGTTTCTGACCCTTGTTTGAGGAGCATGAAAGAAGATGGCAGCATGCCTTTACATTGGGCTTGGCGCCATGCTGCCCCAGCCTCACGGTTCAGTCTTGCCCGGGGATCCAGCTTTGCCTCACAGCCTACAAACAGCAGGCATGTTCCTCTCTTCAGAAAGGCAGCCAAGAGCAAGACCGGTCAAGAGCTGTGGAGTTTAGAGGGCACGTCCAGGGAGAAAAGGGAGAAAAGGGAGAAAAGCCCAGCAAAGGCCAGCCGGCCCACTGGGTCCTGAGGCTGGTGGACCTGCTCTTGCCCAAAGACAATTTAATAACCTTACTCCATCACCTCACCATGAGATGAGACACAAGCGGCTGTTCAGGGTCAGTCCAGACTTTAGCCAGGACACCACCACTGCCGCCGCCGCCGCCGCCGCCATCCCGCCCGCCTTGCTCGTCACGGAGGTATCCGCACCGCCTCAGACCGACCCGCCAACTCCCAGGCAGGCAGCGGGCGGCTCAGCTAATAGCCCACTGCGGCTTTAGCTCAAGGAGCGTGGCCTCCCACCAGGCGACACCGCCCGCGGCTGGCGCCGCTCCAGGCCCGCGGCGCCGGCTCGGGGCAGGGTGCAGCGGCTCGCTTGAGAGCTTAGCGCCGGTGTGGGCCGTGAGTGGAGAGGGGCCGTGGCGCGGGAGAGTGAGGGCCGCGGGCCTCAGCCTCCCCAGGTAAGGGAGGGTGGCGGTATGGGGCCAGGCATCGCCCGGCGCTCGGGACCAGTGGCGGGGAAGGGGAGCGGGAGGGTGGCGCTGGTGCTGACAGGCGCCGGGAAGCAGGGGGCCAGGCGGCCGCCGCTGAGGTGTGGGGAAGGCGGGGAAAGGAGCGAGCGGCCCCCAGCCACTGGCGCGCCCCGGCAGGGAGGGGGAGAAAGGAGGAGGGCGCTGGGCGGCCTGGTCTCGGCAGCCCCATCCCCGCTCCCCGTGCGCGGGCCCGGCCA
>VYZW01022965.1:14530-40662 GCA_013401315.1 Balaeniceps rex
CGGGGCGGCTGCGGCTGCGGTCGCTACCGCCGGGTCTCTCCCCCTAGTGGGGCAGGGGAGGGTGTGGAGGTGCCGGCTGCGGCGAGGTGCCCCGGAGGGGTGTCTGGTGCCGAGAGCGGTGCCCGACCCTGGTGCGGGGGGAGGCGGAGGAGGGGCTGCGCCTCCCTGGGGTGATTGTTATGGCGGGGGGGGGGGGGGTNATGTAACTCCCCTCTATTTCCCGAGCTCCATTGCGGAGGCTGCCGCTCGCCATATTGTGCTGCTGGGGCTGCAGCTCGTCTGCCGGCGAGAGCGGGCGACGGGAGCGAGCGGCAACGTGAGGCGCGGCGGCCTGAGGCGGGAGCCCGGCGGGCGGTGAGCACAGGGCGGCGGGCCGGGGCTGGGGCCGGGGCCGGGGCCGGGGCCGGTGCAGGGGCACTGACGTGCACCATGCGGGAGAGAGGGGATGGGGAATGAGGGGCAGACACAGGCGCAGNGGGTGGGGGTGTCTCGCAGTGGGCCCCCTTCTATGCTTGGGGGGCTGTCTAGGGAGGAGCCGTGGTCGGGGTCCCGCGGCTCCGGCTGGGCAGTCGCCGCGCGGGTGGGTTCGCTGCCCGCCCCGGCTTCAGGCGGCTTCGCTCTCCCAGAGCCCCCTGACAGGCTGCTCCCGCCGGGACGGGGCTGCTCGTCCCCCGCTTAGCCGGCCCCGCGCGCTGCGGGGGCTGCCGGGGCCGACGGTGGGGCCGTGGGACGTGCCCGGACCCCTTCTGCTTCCCCCCAGCCTGGCGCCTTCGGCGTTGCTGCAGGGCCGCCGGCCGCGGGGAGCATCTCAAACCCTGAGCCATCCCCGGCGGGGGTGGTGTGTGGCCGCGAAGCCCGGAGGTGCGGGGAGATATATATACACACGCGTGTATATGTACGTGTAGGTGCACACGCACACTCTGGAAGCCGCAGGGAGAGGTACCATACACAGCTCCGTATCACAACCGCATACCTTAACACCAACCCAGAGAGCAAGGCATTGCCAAATGCCTTACTTGGAAGGGAGAGCTGATTAACAGTCATGAGCCGTTATTGTTGTTTTAATAAATTGCCCCTGCTTAAAATACAATATTCAGTATGATTTATTGCTCTGCATTCCCAGTCTTTTGTTTCTTCTGAAGCCTGTGTGCATCACCATGCTGAACAGTATTTGCAAGGCTGATAAACTGATACTGGGAACAACCTGACTGCTCTTGTGAAAATGTCATCGTTTCTAACAGGGCATCAGGTGGAGAAAGACACTGTGTCAGGAGCTGTAGATGTGTCTCCTTCCTTCACACTTGCTCTCACTGCTTCTGATATGAATTCAGCATCTGTTTCTTGCCAACTTTTACACTCTGTGGCAGCTGGCTCTTCAAAATTGTTTGCCTTCCTTGGACCCACCCTATGGCATAGTGTATATATTAAATGAACACTCTGAGCAATATTCTTCTTGGGATTTTTGTTAAGCTATTTGTTTTTCAGACCCTCTTTTATGGAAAATAATTGGATCACATGCCTAATTCCATAGAAATCCAGAGGACAGCTAGTGGAGAAAGCTGATTTCCAGTATGATAAATCATAATCCAGTCCTGTTTGAAAGTGACTATAGCTCTGCGTGATAACTATGCCTTGCACGCAGGCTTTTAAGGATTAAAGGAAATTGCTTGCATTTGAAAAAATGTGACTGGTGTGCGGGTGAAATTATTTTTGCTTGGGGAAAATTCTTTAATCAAATATGTCATTCATTCAGTGACAAAGACTCGATTTGTCATAGGAGTTCCCTGCAGAGGTACTCTCATTTGTATTCATCTATGTTTTCATTAAAAACTTTTGTAATGAGATAATTTGACATTTTTATACATCATGTCAAGCTCAGAGCTGGCATTCAACTTGTCAGTTAAGACAAGCGCTCACTTTGAAAGCAGCGGATATCAATAAGCAGTATATTTTACATTAAAAGATATACTTGTTTGAAGGATTAGCTTTGTCAGTTGTTTGGAGATGGGAGGAATTTTCACTGGACAGACGTTAGTGTGAGCCGCACTGTTGAGTAGCAAGCTTTGTGGCTGGATCTGACTCTGTTATGGTGCGCTTCAGTGATGATACTTAAATAAGTTTAGAACATTTTTAGACCTTATTGACCCTGTTAATTGTTATTTACAATGTTTAATAAATGCCTTATTATTTTCTGCTTATAATTTTCAGATTCATAATCATGGTGGGATGTGGATTTTGCATTGGAGGAATTTAACTTCTTTGGTGGCTAAAATTTTGACCTTTGGCATCAAAGCTTTGAAACACCAGCGTTACTACAGCTGCCAAGAAAAGCACTGCCTGTCATGTCTTAAGAGTTTTAGTAGTACGCAAGTGCCAGTGTCATAAATTGCACGGGGCTCCCTTTATCAATGACATTTTGTGTTTTAAGAGTGATGCATGGTAATATGTTGAGTATAAAGACTTGGTTGGGCATCTTGGGTGATTAGAGCAGAATTCTGGCATTTTCAGGGCTGTGTTATCATGAAATAGTAATGTGGTTGGCACCTGAGGGAAAGCCATCAATCTTATATGTGAAATAGTTGGTGGGATACGTGAATTTCTTCAGCTTTCTTTAAACGTTTCTCTTTCCCTTGCTTAACAAAAAAAATGCAATGGGGGGAAAAAAGGCATGGGGAAAGGGGAGCTTCAAAAATGAGACATAAGTCTGCAACTGCTCAGTTGTATTTTTCTTAGAAGGAGCACTGGATCTACTGTTACTGAAGCATCAGTTCAGAGAACATGCATGAAAGAAGTATCAGAGTAAAGGGATTCCTTCCACTTTTTTTTCTTGCTTAAATACCCTTTACCTATTTTTACTTAATAGATCAGCAGTTTAATAATGATGCAAACAGAGGGAAAAGAGATTGGAGAAGCGATATTGTTGAGCCTAAACTTGGTTCTGCTTGTTGTGAAAATAACTGGCCTTTGAAGCTGACCTTAAATTCTTAATTTTCTGAGGAATGAGCAACGTTCGGTATTACAGAGCTGTTTAGACTTGTTGCAGTGGAGAAATATTTTAGGAATTATTCCTGTCTGCCTTCCCCCCACTTCTGGATTGTGGAGCTCTCTTGCGAACAGCTGGGAGTTAGCAGTAGTGGTCTGCTAATTAAAAACCTAATCCATTCTTTACTCTTTACCACTCAGGGATAAAATTAAACTATTTCGGATGGTTACTGGGTTTAAACTGTGTAAGTACTGCTACTGTAGTACTGTTTACAAAATGTACAGTTTTATTTGAGAGAGTCCTTAAAACGCAAATTGTTGTTAGCTGTCACCCAGCTTTAGATGAAAGCTGTCTGGTTGCCAAATTAACAATTTTATTTCTATATATTTATTGTAGTTATTAAGTCAATCACACGTAAGATTACTTGAGTCTTTCTTTTGTCTCTCAGGTGTTGTGGGGGAGTTTATTTTCTGTTTGTTAATAACCAAGCTGTCTTTTGTTCTCATTAAGAAAATTATATTGCTATTGGTTGTGGCTAGCTTCACTATGATAACTGATAAGTGAGTGAGAAATTTTTGTGGCTATCTAACATAGCTCTGGAAAAACTGAAAAAAACCCAAGCATGTTTCTTGATCTGATATTCTCAGAATTTCTCCCAGAATATAAACGCATTAGAATATTACTGCTTACTGCCACTTATATTAATAAATGTGATGGATAGTAGGTATGCTGTATGCTGAAGGGAAGGATAACAAAATAGCTCACTTGATGTGATCCCAGTTGCCCGGGGAGAGCAGTACACCTGATTTACAGTATATTTGGCTTGAGCTTCTATGGTGTTTCTTAAAATCTGGTTAGAAGCACCTTGGATCCTGTAGTGCTGTAACAAAACAGCCAAAGCAGTCGTCCAAGGAGCTGATGAGCAGGCTTTCATTATTTCTGCTGGTGAAATGAAAAATAACAAACCCACGTTGGTTTCTTAATGGAAGTGGAAGCAAATCTGTGCTGGCTCCTAAACCATTGCAGTTCAGGGTCTAGTGTGGTAATTTCAAAATGCCTTTGGTTTTACGCTGTCTCAGCAACTGGATGGCAAGTGAGCTGTTCTGCCGTGGGCTCAGGAGAGGCGTCTGAAGGCTGGAACAGCCACTGCAATGCAGGGGGGGGAGCAGGAGGTACAGCCCTGAAGAGTACTCTAACAAATTAACTATGGAAGTAATATATCAGTTCTGTAGCTCTTGTTTATTAAGATCCTATTAAAGTTATCCTCACGTTTGCAATTGAACAGTGCAGGTTTTGATGTTGGCAGTGCCTGACGCCACCATAACTGTCAGGAAGGAACCTGGAAGCCTTGACTACATGTACTTCTGGCAGGAGGTTTTTTTTTTTCAGCTGGGTGAACACAGTGTTGTGTTAAAACTGCAGAGCCCTGAAGGTGAAATTGAATCAGTGTGTTTCGTTATCACCACCACAAGTGGGTTGAGCTGTTGGGTAAAAAACAGCTGTGTATTTTTTTCCCTCCTGGTGTAACTGTACCTATAGAAGTGATTTCTACTAGCACAGTCATCGGTCAAGGACTGTATTTCTCCACATTCCCAATGTAAAAACTGAAGTAGAAGACTAGTTTTCTAGAGACCTAACCTTTGCTGCTGAACTGGTAATAGCATTTATGGAGTTGGGAAAGATCATCTGAACTGTAGTGCAAGTATGTTCATAGGATTTCTATTAAAATGTACAGCAAAATAAAGGCTAACAACAGGGGTATTGAAAACATCTAGCTTAAGCTTACTGATTGGAGCGGTAAGTTTCACTTTTGGCAATTGTTTCAGGGAGACAGCAAGAAATTGGTTAGCCTCAAAAAATATGCCAGCAGTGCTGTGAGAGTAAGAAAGTACTGTAAAAACAAAAGTACTGATTCAGAAGCGTAGTTCTGTGGCAAGGGGGTACACTCTACAACAGCAGAGTACATGGTATTTTGATACAGTCACATCCATGTAAATGTGGTCTTTTACTGCAGACTGTGGACTGTGAGGTCCAGTGCACTATAAACATGCTACTAGACAATGAATTTTAAAAAAAAAAAAAAAAAAAAGTCTGTTTAAAAATATCTGAAGGCAACATGTATCATTCTATCATTCCTGGCCTGTTTGTATGTACTTACTTGCTGTGACAGATTAAACGTTTCTGGAGTTTGAAGGTTTACTTTTGTTTGCTCCCAAAATTTTTCAATCCTTTATCCTTCCTACTCTGATCTGATAACAGCACTGAAATGAATTTTAGGCAGGATTTTAGAAGGGCATTTTTGCTTTTCTCCTTCACAGTTGGTTGTTAATTCTGAAGTCTAAGGCTGATTTAACTCTTAAGAGCTTAACAACTTCATTTTTGAAACTTGCTTGGGTAGTCATACACACAGTATACAGTAATGTGCTTTGTAACATGAGAAACTTTGCATAAAATTTAACAAATAACAGAGAAAATCGCAATTCTACTCACTCCCCCACAGAGTTCTGCTTAATATTGTTACTTCACAGGGCTAAATTATGGCTTGGTAATGGCTGTTTTCTTTTTTATATGAATTGTTGGCGAAGGTCTTTGGCACATTTGAGATCACGTGCTTCCCTGATCTGTTGACCCACATCAAGAGTGAAAAGATACCGTTGCTGTAACAATTTTGTTTTCATTCCTGGCAGAAGGCATTCATGTTATATTGTATTTTAGTACTCACTTTGGATAAGATATAAATGGTGTGTAAAGGGTAAGTACTTTTTTTTTTTTAAGCTTTAATGATTAAAATAGTCTTACTACCTGTTGCATTAGAACAGTGGGCAATGTTTGCTGGTTTGGCTTTTTTTTTTTGGTACCAAAAGCTGAAAAGTTTTTTACTTAATTCCTCCAAGATAAAACAATCTAAGCTTTTTAGTTTAGGAATAGCCTGATACTGAAATGTGATGAATTTGAGCATTTGTAGGTATGACAGCTAGAGGAAGATGGGTGAATTCTGGTCTACCTGGAGGCAACTAACATAGAGAGAGTTCTCTGCAAATGTTGTGATAATTTTGTGTATTTCATTTTTTGTAGCTGAGGAGATGTCTGTTAGGGTATGATACAGAACTGTAAATAAGAAGTTGAACACTAAGGACTGAGGTTATCAACAGTAATGGAGTGATCTAGGAGGCCGTATGAAAAGACCACTGATGCCCCTAGCAGAAAATATAGAACCCATAAACTGGAATTTGAGCATCATCTACGTAAGAGCAATGTACATGGACATACAGTGCTTATATGCTATTATACTGTACTGCTATAAATATATAGAGAAGCACCAACTTAAAAATCACATGCTTCTGTCATGTCCAAAAGTACATGACTGTTCTTGACACTGTGATAAAACAGCCTTGAGTATGATCAAAAGTTTAATTTGAAACTTTTTTTTTTCTTAATGCTCTTGACATCTAAACCAGGAGGATTATCTCTCTTTGGTTGCTTCTATTAGCATTAGATTAATTGAATTCTTCTATAGATATACATGTGTACAGCAGATGGTTTGTATGAGGTCATAGCACAAATGTTTCTAAAGGCCAGGATGAGCAGCTTGACGGCCAGATTGGGAGTGCTGCCATACTCCATGGATCAATTCATTTCAGGTCCAGTAAATTGTGAATGGCAATTAACTGGAAGATCCCACGTCTTAATGCACCAGGCAAAACCGCTTTCTTCCTTAGGAGAATAAATACAGTGAATAAACTGTAAAAGACCATGTGCTAGCGAGCTAGCATGTTTCAGAAATGCCAGTATTTTTTTTTTTCCGTTCTGTCAGGTATTGTCTGCCCGGTAGCCTACTGGACATTTCATAATCACAGCATTAGGTGTTGATACTTGGTTTTCAAGGAAGGATTTTTTTTTATGTTGAAGAAAAATGCTTATTATGGGGCAGGTTGTAGGAAAATGGGAGTTTGGGACTAGTTGTCAGGAAAACTAAAAACTCAGAACTAGTGTGATTGAGAGGGACAATCATGTTGGGAAAATGTCTGTAGTGTTACTGACTGTTGAGGCTGTTAAACTGCACTGGTGCCTCGGGTTTCTCTGCATTCTTCAGTTTTATTGGCTGCTCTGGGACATTTTTGAGTCTGTGGTCTTGAATTAATTATACTTTTTTTTTTTTTTTCCCTTTCTCCTGACTGGTAGCGCTCTAGGGCAGAAATGAGGTTGTCTCTCTTTGCTAACTGCTCTTTGTAGGCTGACAAACTTTGGATTTCTCAGTTTGACCATGTGAAAATGAAGAGCTTTATAATACTTTGGGAATAAACATGGCTTCCCTAATCTTTATGTACTTCCACTGTTGAGGTTCATAAAATAACTTCTTATGTAGTGGAGTCTCTTCTAGGTGAAAAGCTTTGTTATTGAAAGTAATGGGATAAGAAGAAAAAGTATGGATCTTTCTAGGGTGACCTTTACAATGGATTTCAATGAGCTTCACATTTTGAGAAATCTAGACTCGATTTTAAGTGGCAAATGAGAGAATCTGACAAACTGTCTTAAAGATGATGTGCTTTCAAGCGGCCTGTAGAAATGCATACTTATAACTTCTCCTAATATGCATTCTGGTGACACAGTACTATAGAGAAAAGGAGAATATGTTATTTTTTCATACAGAACAGGCTGGATTTATATTTTAAATTTAGAACTTGGCACAACCTTGAGTGTGGGAAACATCTGGCACTCATATATGTACAAATAATTGTATTATGTTAGTAACTTCTTCATTGTGCCAGTCGATCAGTTATCTAACATTCAGTGGGAGTTGGAGGTACCCATCTGAAAGTAAAATTTGTGTTTCATTTTAATATTAGTTTTCTGTTTTTATTATAGTTAAATTGTTTTCTCAGCCATAGTGGGGCTATATTGATGTAATTGATCAAAACATTTATATTTATCTCTTCATTTACCTCTGTAAATAAAGTAGGAAAATAGGATGGCAAGGAACCAGATGCAAACATTGTTAAAATGGGATTGTCAGGATGGTTATCACATTGTGTCTATTTCTCAGTGTGCATCATGCTATCCTTCAAGTGTAACTGAAATTGGAAAGTTACACCAAGTGTAACTTTCACTACTGACTTGAAGTAGTGAAAGGGTAGACGTGCTTTAAGTTGTTTCATCACATTAAACATTGATCATAACGTGCACTGCAGTCAGATTGCTTGCATTAATAGCCATTGTTATTTATGGTAATGTGTGGCCTCAGGATAGTCCCAGCCATTCTTTATTTTCGTACGTTTTTGTTCAGATTTAGTTTCTGTTTATGTTGTTTAGCTCAAAAACAGGTTTCCAGGTTTGCTCTTTAAGAATGAAATACAGAACCCCTTAAAAATAGATCTGGGAAGAAAGGAGGGAGGATACTTAACTATGTGAGTGCCTCATAGCTTTCCTAAGGTATGGGTTATAATGTCAGCCTTCAAGCAATCATAAATGTAAATGTGATCTTTGTACCACTATTCAGTTGTCTGGGGAAGAGTGTAAGGACAGCAGTTGAATCTGCAGTGGAGGTAGATGGGAGCTTCTGTCTGGGTTGGCATGATCTTTGCTCTTGCAGTAGGTTTGGAGAGAGGTGGAAGAGTGGAGGCTTCCTGCAGTGCTCTGGAGGCTTTGAGTGATTGCAGGGGGACGTACGGGTAACAGTGCCTTTCCTTGTGGTATTTGGGAAGGAATTGGGGGAGGACCGTGCTGGCACTTGCAAGGAGTGTTTTTGGCATGGAGGTGGTAGGTAGGGTTGTAATGATGCAGATGGTTTTAAACACGCACTACCAAAGCCCAGTTCAGGATCCAAGGATGATGCCCTGACAAGAATCTGACTGCTTTCTTATTTCATAGAATCATAGAGTGATAGAATGGTGTGGGTTGGAAGGGACCTTAAAGATCATCTAGTTCCAACCCCCCTGACATGGGCAGGGACACCTTCCACTAGACCAGGTTGCTCAAAGCCCCATCCAGCCTGGCCTTGAACACTTCAGGGATGGGGGATCCACAACTTCTCTGGGCAACCTGTTCCAGTGCCTCACCACCCTCATAGTGAAGAATTTCTTCCTTATGTCTAATCTAAATCTACCCTCTTTCAGTTTAAAGCCATTACCCCTTGTCCTATCACTACATGCCCTTGTAAAAAGTCCCTCTCCAGCTTTCTTATAAGCTCCCTTCAGGTACTGAAAGGCTGCAATAAGGTCTCCCCGGAGCCTTCTCTTCTCCAGGCTGAACAAGCCCTACTCTCTCAGCCTGTCTTCACAGGAGAGGTTTTCCAGCCCTCTGATCATCTTTGTGGCCCTCCTCTGGACTCGCTCCAACAGGTCTGTGTCCTTCTTATGTTGGAGGCCCCAGAGCTGAATGCAGTACTCCAGGTGGGGTCTCACGAGAGCAGAGTAGAGGGGGAGAATCACCTCCCTCAGCCTGCTGGCCACGCTTCTTTTGATGCAGCCCAGGATACAGTTGGCTTTCTGGGCTGCAAGCGTACATTGCCGGGTCATGTTGAGCTTCTCATCAACCAACACCCCCAAGTCCTTCTCTGCAGGGCTGCTCTCAATCCATTCTCCGCCCAGCCTGTATTTGTGCTTGGGATTGCCCTGACCTATGTGCAGGACCTTGCACTTGGCCTTGTTGAACTTCATGAGTTTTGCACGGGCCCACCTCTCAAGCCTGTCAAGGTCCCTCTGGATGGCATCCCTTCCCTCCAGCATGTCAACCGTACTACACAGCTTGGTGTCGTTGGCTAACTTGCTGAGGGTGCACTCAATCTCACTGTCCCTGTTGCTGACAAAGATGTTAAACAGTGCTGGTCCCAATACCGACCCCTGGGGCACACCACTCGTCACTGGGCTCCACTTGGACATTGAGCTGTTGACTGCAACTCTTTGAGTGCAACCATCCAGCCAATTCCTTATCCACCAGGTTGTCCACCTGTCAAATCCATGTTTCTCCAATTTAGAGACAAGGATGTCAGTGGGACAGTGTCAAACACTTTGTACAAGTCCAGGTAGATGATGTCAGTTGCTCTTCCCTTATCCACCAATGCTGTAACCCCATCATAGAAGGCCACCAAATTTGTCAGGCACGATTTGCCCTTAGTGAAGCCATGTTGGCTGTCACCAATCACCTCCTTATTTTCCATGTGCCTTAGCATAATTTCCAGGAGGATCTGCTCCATGATCTTGCTGGGCACCGAGGTGAGACTGACTGGCCTGTAGTTCCCCAGGTATTCCTTTTTTCCCTTTTTAAAAATGTGGGTTATGTTTCCCTTTTTCCAGTCAGTGGGAACTTCACCAGACTGCCACAGCTTCTCAAATATGATGGATAGTTGCTTAGTAACTTCATCTGCCAGTTCCCTCAGGAGCCACAGATGCATCTAATCAGGTCCCATGGCCTTGTGCACCTTCAGGTTCCTTAGATGGTCTTGAACCTAATCTTCTCCTACAGTGGGTGGTTCTTTGTTCTCCCAGTCCCTGCCTTTGCTTTCTGCGAATTGGGCGGTGTGGCTTGAGCACTTGCTGGTGAAGACTGAGGCAAAAAAGTCATTGAGTACCTCAGCCTTCTCCATATCCCAGGTAACCAGGTCTCCCGTTTCCTTCCAGAGAGAACCCACATTTTCCCTAGTCTTCCTTTTATCATCGATGTAGCTATAGAAGCTTTTCCTGTTGTCCCTGACATCCCTGGCCAGATTTAATTCTATCAGGGCTTTAGCTTTCCTAACCTGATCCCTGGCTGCTTGGATGATTTCTCTGTATTCCTCCCAGGCCACCTGTCCTTGCTTCCACCCTCTGTAGGCTTACTTTTTGCGTTTGGGTTTGTCCAGGAGCTCCTTGTTCATCCATGCAGGCCTTCTGGTGGTTTTGCATGACTTCCACTTCGTTGGGATGCATCGTTCCTGAGCTTGGAGCAGGCCTCCTTGGAGGAGGTGATACTTGAATATTAATGAGCTTTCTTGGGCCTCTCTTACTTCCAGGGCTTTGTCCCATGGTACTCTACCAAGCAGATTCCTGAAGAGGCCAAAGTCTGCTCGGTCCAGCAGCACTGTTGCCCATGTTACTGGTGTGGTGGTTTCGTCTCTTCTATGGATCATATAACAACAAGCTGTAGTAGCTATGTCTCTTCTCCCTCAGTTTTTCTTAATTCAGTGTTTCTACCCCGCAAATATAGTGCATAGATGTGTCTGTCTGCAAGCTGATGTATCTTAAGTGTGGAAAGCATGGTGTAAGTACTCATTTGTTATCAGATTTGACTTCTGGAGCATGTAATTGCTATTTGAAGTTTCAGCTTCATAGTTTGTATTAATTTGGCATCTTTAATAGTCTTTTAATTGGTTTTGATTGTGCTTTGCAGATGATAGACTTCTAGTTAATGTGTACAAAAGTATTTTAAACACTGGCTTTGTGTAAGTGTTGCTAACCACTCACTTTTAAACATAGTAGGCGTTTACAAAGAAGCTCACTTATATTGCTATAGAATATTAACTGATAAAGTGTTTGGTAATAATTTTGAAATCGGCCCATGAATGTACTTTTAGGCATTCTGTGATAGTAGCTGAAACTATTCACTTGATAACATTTGTTTTGTAATCTGTATCTGATCCTTATGAATTTGCAGATTGACTACTAATTCGTCACCATTTACAGCTCTATTCTAACAGCTACAAATGTTAAATTTAAGCAGATACCTTCCTCTCTCAAGAGGCCTGCTTTTAGTAGATGGTCAAAACCCAAGGCATTTTTGCTTGCTGTTGGCCAATTTAAATATATGTACAGGAGAGAGAAACTGTATTCTCAGAAAATATTTGTGTGGTGTTTTGGGGCTTATTTGTTAATTTTCCAGTTTAGACAAAAATACCTAGTTGTGATTTTTACTGCTGATTCCACAAGTTCACAGAAGATATTTAAGGAAAGTGCTATTTTTCTTAAATATGTGGTTATATTGTATGTTTACAGAGGAAACTCCCATCTTAAGCAGACTTGCTGGATATTTTTTATAACATACTAGGTATCTGAAGGCCCAATTTCCTTGTTGCTGTTTTCACACAGTTCAAACAAATGGATTCTACTTTGTATAAAGCTAGTGGTCACTGTAGTCCCAAAAAAGCCTTCTGATGTTTCTTTTCTGGGTAAGGAGGATGTTCATAGAATCATATTCAGCCACATAGATTGTAAAAGGTGTGTGTATGCAGGTGTGCAGTAGGAGAAGGTCCTGTTTAGGTTTCTTCAACTTTTTACTATGGCAATGCTTTATTGCCTGATTAGTGTTAGTTGCTGTTTGCTTTTCTTGGCTGTGCCACTTTCTACACAGCAGACCTAAGTATAAATTTCTCCGATAGTGAGATACCCCAATAATTAGAATAATTTGGATTGGAAGAGACCTCCAGAGATCATTTAGTACAACCTCCTGGTAAAAGCAGGGCCAATTAGATCAGGTTATTCATGACCACATCCAGTTGAGTTTGACTGTCTCCAAGAGTGGAGATCCCACAATCTCTCTGAAGTGACATCTTATTACTGATCCTTTTGCTATGGCTTTATGCTTTCAGTATAGCATTAGTTTCCCCTACAAATTATACTGTTTGACACTTACCAGTTTATTCTGTCTGTCCATATACCTTTTGTCATGGCAAATACTGTTTCATTTTGGTTTTGGTAGCTTATGTAATTGTTGCTTTATGTCTGGCTCATGTTATGAGTCCACAGCACTAGCTCCTAAAGATTCTTAATGGGGTTTTAATGACTGTAAGAGATCATGAATGGATACAAAATCGTATCTTATCTCTCAGATGTCTGCAAGACTGACAACTTGAGCCTTGCACGATGGAGGTAAGCTGCACTGCAGAGGTGCTGTGTTTCAATTGCAACTCTGAACGTGAATTGATGAGCTTGAATTCGTTGTTAGCATAGATCATGACTGATTGTGTCAAGAGAAGATGACTGTACACATTGCTAATATAATATTGAATTCAATTTGCAAATATAAAGAAGTGAAACCCTTCCCAGTAAGGGACATTGTGACATTGAACTTGATATCCGGAGGACAAGGACTGATAGCTGAATGAACTAAAAACACTTTAGTGTCTCTCGAGCTTATCCCCTTTTGAGATCAGTATGTAATTATAGTGAGTGCAATATAAACGTAGCGAGAGACAGTTTGAGTGGTGACAATATGAGTAAACAAGCAAAAGAGGAAGGGAGGGCACAGACAAATGCAGTGACATACTTGTTCAGGATCATCAAGCAGTTAATTTCAGAGCTGGGAACAAAATGAGCTCCAGGCCAGAATTTGATTTGGCTGTCTCCCAGGGATTTTGAGATCCAGAGATGAAAAAAACTTCAGAAAAAAGTGAATACTGAAAGTACTAGATTGTAATCTAGTAGCAGTTGTCCTAGATTACAACTGAATGTAAAGCAATCTGAGCTGCCAGTGAATTGCAGTGAAGATTAATTCCTTCAAATAATGTCTTTCCAGCTTTTTTTTTTCAAATCAAGCTCATAGCCAGAAAGTAAAAGCAGAAGAAACTTTAAATTTCAGAATGCTTTAATTGAATAAATTGAAACAAATAATTGAATTGAATACTTTGTCAAAACATGCAATTTGTCCCTACTACTAGTTACAGTATCAGGGAAAGTAAAATGTAAAACTCTTAATCCTGTTAAGCTTCCAAAGCTATGATACCTGTTTTTAAAAGAACTAATCCTTTGGGGGGGGGGAAAAAATTGAATGGTTGAAGGTGCTGTTGAACTTGGCATACCAAATAGAGGTCTAACTCTCTTACTGTTTTAAGTCTAGCTATTTACCTTTTAAAACTTGGAACAAGAACTTGCAAACTGTGTAAAAATGTGTGTATTTTTTTAAAGAGCCTGATGCATTTTTTTTTCCTCAAAAGTGTTTTTTCATGAAAGTATCAGAGATCAGTACACTGTTTTGAGTTAAATAGCAGCTGGTGCAGTTATGGCCACACCTGAGCTGGGTGTGTGGGTTATCTCTTCCAGATGCTTGATATCATTCCACCCTTTCTCTGATCTCAAGGTGTGCTGACACAACCACATGTGCAGTTGCTCTTTAGCTTTTGCCTGGGTAAAATAGGCACTGCAAAGTGTTTTGGAGAATATTTCAGGTTGTGGGGGATCTTTGGATGTCATCTGGTAGAATGTCCCCCACTCCCTGGTTAAAGCAGGACCACCGTCAAGGTTAGTTCCAAGCTAGAGCTGAGGAAATTTACACAAACGACAAATTTTGAGGAAGACGACTAAGGAGCGATTGTGAATCTAAGGGTGGTAAACCTCTGAAAAGGTAAAGTAGGGAAGAGCAGGAGCAGTGACTGTTGCTGCCGAGGTCTTCCTTTGGCTGCCTTGTAGCAGGAACAGCCTGTCTGCCTGCAGCTCTGAGTAGTCTGAAGTGTACTTGTTGCCAGTTGGATTTTATTTTTACTGGACAGGTTCAGGAATGGGATACCTGGATGCCTGACTTACTGTGACTCATGACTATATTTGAGCAAATAATTAAGCGTATTTCAGTATAAAAGCTTGTAAAGTGGTTGTGGTGTGTGACAAGTGCGGATGTTGCTCTGCTGGAGTTTTTTCTAAGCACGTTGGAAGGACTCTCCAGCATAAATTCCCTGGTCAGTAAGCAGGCAGGAGATCAGAGGGGCTTTTCTGATAGGGTCTTTCATACTGTTATTTTTTCCTATAACTGTCTGCCTGTTTTCCAGCACTTCAGGAACAAGACTTATTTTGTTGCTATGTTTTTAAACCCCAGCCGTTTGTCTTCAAATTTGTTTTGGAAAATAGTCTACAGATGGATGAGCACAAAGAGCAAGATTGCATAAGCCTTGTTTTCCAAGGAAATCAGGCTTAAATAGCAAGTCTTTCAAATGAAGTGATCCAGTGCTTTTTACTGAAGCCGGCAGGCTCATCTCCCAGCTCTAGTTACGGAGCTATTCAACTTGTGGATAAAGTTCAGTTATATAAAATTGATCAAAAGTTTCCAAAGCTCCTTAAGAACAGCACAGGTGGGGAACAGCACAGGTGGGGTTTGTTTTGATTTTAATGCTCTGGCAATGTGGAGAACTGAGAAACATCCTGGGTACAAAGAAATCAAAATTGACACATTCCAATAATCTTCAGAAATCTCCATCTCTCATCTTCAAGTTTTCTTCTATAGAAGAAACAAAGCAACTAGGCAAGTTTTATGACTAAATACTAAATGTTAGCTTGTTTCCCTTTTTTCAGCTGCTGTTTGGAACTGGGGAGTGACAAGGAACCAAACCTGAAGAGATTCATAGCATTTCTGGTTCTCAGATTTGTAATGTGTTCTTTTGGCTCTATAGGTCAGCTCTTGCTTTGATAATGACAGATGTGTATACCCTGTAATTAAACACAGACTTCGTAAGAGTTTTACTGTGCTTGAAGACTGAGTCAGTCTGAAGGATTGCAGGTGTCCTTATAATATGGGTTAGGGTTGGGGTTTTTTTTTTAATGACTGACAAGAGTGACCCTCTGGCTATAGCATAAATCACAACAACTAGTACTTGTTAGTGGCTCCAAGAGAAAGATGTTTGATCTGCCTACAGGAATGTGGCTTCTCCCCTTCATATCGCCCTGTTGTTATGTGACTGGTTGCTTTCGTCTTATATCCAGAGGGTATAAAGTCATAAAGGTAAAAAGTGATAAAAAGTATAAAGTCGTGATGTGTTAGAAGTTGTTTCAAAAACTTAATGATGAAAAAAGGCTTGCAGGGGATATCTGACTTCACATTGTTCCCAATGCTAAAACCCGTGACATGTGAAGAGATCTCATCTTATTCGTTTATAAAGTGGAAGAGATCAGAAATGTTGAATAGCTGAAAACTTAAGTAGATAGTGTTGTGATGAAATCTGCGTCATATTTTGAGTTGGCAAAATGAGCATGAGAAAATTGTTATGTAAGACTTTAAAAAAAAATGCTGAAAGGGATGCAGAGGAATAGTGAACTATGTCAGTGAAGATCCAACTTAAGAATGTGAAATTTCAGTGGAATAAATTTCAAGACTGAAGAATAAATGTGAGGTTTTATATTTATTCTGTATCTTCTCTCCCTTGCCAGTAGTAGTTAATAAAAAGTCTGGTGTTCCTTCTGTCTAGAAACTTTCCACTTTATATTTTTAACTCTGAACAAAGTGTCAACAACAGAAAAAAAATCTTGCTTTGACTCATGAAAGACTTTTCCTAATTTTGTAGCTTTAGAAAGCATCAGCTAGTCTGGCCTGCACCATTCAGGATTTCTTTTAGCAGATGCCTGCTTCAAATCTAGTAGTGGTGGACAGTCTTAAAAGAAAACTGAACTAAGGAATAATCTCTGTATTATTGTTGCAGGCTGTGAATGTCTTGGCACTGTCAGAACAGCTAGAAAAAGCACTTCTGTTGGATCACCTTTGTGCCAGACAAGGAGAGCTGGAGGTGGTCTGTCCACAGCAATTCAGCTTCACAGTCAGCACAAGAACAGAGAGAATGGTGGAGTCCAGTCCAGTCATGTTGTGCTCATTAGGGTCTTTTCTACTGGAGACCAACAGATTAAATGACACCTGAAAATGAATTAAGCAGTGCTGTTTGGGATATGCTTTGCAAATGACTGCCTCTGAAGAGTACTTGCTTACTTAAAACAGATGTCACTATAGCTGCCTAACTATTTGCTGTTAAACCTGAGAGCAAGGGGCCAGTGCAGTCTCTTCCTGCTTGGTTGTAAAGCTTGACTTGAGAGTCAGCTAACTGTGGAGGTTTTTCCTACCTCCGTTCCCCAAGCGAATGGAGAAGATCAGTCATTGATGAGAACATCTAAAGAGATGGTTACTGGTTATGATTTTGAGACTGCTAGTTGATACTTGGTGGCTATTACATGGTCAGTGCAATTTTAGGTCAAAATGCCTCTCCTGATTGTGGAGTTTGATCTTTGATACTGGTGCCAGCTGTTGATGTTGCTGTATTAGATTCCAGCAGTGTGAAGAAATGTAATGCAATCCAATGTCCAATAATGTCATAAGGAAGAAGTCAAGCTTCATTCACATTCATTTTTCAGGCCCAATACAGATCTGGAAACTGGAGGGGAGCAGGGAAAAAGCTAAGGAGGCTTATTTATTGATCATCAAGCAGATGAAAAACTCCATGCAGTGTAATGTGATTTTTTTGTTGGGGGGGGCAGGGATGGGGCTTTTCACCATGTTTGAATTGACTATGTTTCCACTGTTTCTCAGATTTCCACTTCATACATACCAGAGGCAGAGGAGGTGTTTGCTAGTGTTAAAGTGGACTATGTGGATCTCTCCAGCTTTCAGCTAGCTTTAAGGCCAGTGTTTTTCCTCCTAAAATTTGAAAGTGGCTATCACTGCACACCTTAGGGTTAAGCACTCAGAATCTCAGATTAGAAGCTTTTAGAACAAAGCTGGTCAATTATTTATCATGACACTTGTACCATGTCTTCTGCCGTATAGCCTCGGGCTTATAGGCAAGGCTGCAATATAAATGATAGTATTAATACACTTGTTCTCTGGATTTATAGGTTTGCTGACAGCCTGGCACCTGGAGAGCTGCCGTTCTGTATTAGCAAGTGTAAGCGTGCAAGTTTAGGCAAGGTATTACTTGTGCACGACACGATCTCTTTACTATGAGGCCGCTTAGATGAGCTCTTTACTGTGATGGAGCTGCATAATGTTGGGAGCAGGCTTTTCTGTTAAGAGAGGCTGGATTTACTGGGACTTATGTGTCTTAATCTGCTGTGGTCTGACTGTATGGTTCAGTAGATTTTGGGAAGGGTGTGAATGATTAGCAGCTTCACGAATTTCTCTCGGTAGTTGAAATGATAGTTAATTAAATGTGTCAGCTTTAAAAGCACTCAAGAGTAATATGTAGTGCAAACACAGAATAATAATGTTGGGTCTCTGTTAGAACAACCGACTGGCAACAACATGTAACAAAAATCCTTACCCCGGAGGACTAGACTTCAGGAGTATGCCTGGAATTACCTTAAAAAAATAGTGGAAATTAGAACACCGAGAAATACTATTTCCTTCCAACATTGCTTCTTTGCTGAGTTGTGTCACTTAATACCAGCGTTAAATTCATACCTCTGAATAGTTTAAATAAAATGCCCAGAATCCTGACAGGACAGTCCAATGCTTGGCCAGACTGAGAGCTGACAATCTGCAGCTGGGTCATGGTGGCTTGCCACTTTTAATGGAGAGGTGAGGTCCTAACTGGACATCTTACTTTTCTGATCCACACAGAGGAGCATGTCTGTTGTGACAAGTAAACTGTATTTTTAGGGCACAATATTTATATAGTGAAAATTGGAGCTGACGGTCTGTTATGTTCTAATTATTTCTTTTGATGCCTCTTCAGACCTTGTTATTTATTAGACATAATAGTGGACATGGCTACTTCATGTAAGGCTTCCCCCCCCCCCCCCTTTTTTTTCATAAGGTAGGAAAACTCTTCATTTCTGTGCCTGGGTAAAAGTAGATATAGCAATCTTTACTGCACTGCTTCTCTAGTTTTTCCCTCAACAATTAATTAAAGCTTATAAAGTAACCTTGTTCTCCAGAGAGGTTGACCCTTTTCGTATGGAACTTGATGAATTGGAAACTGGATTGTAATGTACCTGGTAGATGCCAATAGAATCTGCATTTGGCTGCTGATTCGAAGGGTCTGGAAATGCAAACCTAGATTTAAAAAAAACTTATAAAAGAAAGGAAGAAAGCACTTCTGCTTTTTCCACCTAGCAGAAATGTCTGCAACTGCAGTCTTGCCTCTTACATGGTTACTTTTTTTTTTTTTTTAAATACACTACACAGTCTGGGATAAGTTTTCCTGCTTCAAGGCAGGCATTTTTGGAGAGATGGGGAGGATTGCCCCCTCTCCCTCAGTGTGAAAATATTTCCTGTTCAGAAACATCATTTTCTTCTGTCATTTTGACCTGACTTTCTTTCACACATCTGCAGTGACTGTGTGTAGTAGTTTTGCCTGATCTCATACAATAATCCCAGAAATTTTATGGGAAAGCATTACAGTTTCTCTGCGTGGTCTTTTTTTTTTTTTCTGTGATTGTTTTATTTATGTGTTTTTTTGGTTTTTTTAATGAAAAGCTGATGTGTGCCTTTGCCTGTAAGCAAATTCTGCAGCAGTGGTTGTGGAGTGTATCAGTCATCTGTTGAGTGGTTATGTTTAGCCCTACCCATTTCCAGGAGTGCCTGTCTACCACTATTGGTACAAAAAATGAGCAAAACCCTGATAATGTGTGTATGATGTGGGTTTCTGAAACTTAAAAACTTCTGAATTCCCCTCCCTCTGACACCCCACCCCCCGNCTAGTTACGCGACACCCGAGCGGTCGGCGTCCAACTTCTTAGAGGGACAAGTGGCGTTCAGCCACCTGAGATTGAGCAATAACAGGTCTGTGATGCCCTTAGATGTCCAGGGCTGCATGCGTGCTACACTGACTGGCTCAGCTTGTGCCTACCCTCCGCCGGCAGGCGCGGGTAACCCGTTGAACCCCATTCATGATGGGGATTGGGGATTGCAATTCTTCCCCATGAACGAGGAATTCCCAGTAAGTGCGGGTCATAAGCTCGCGTTGATTAAGTCCCTGCCCTTTGTACACACCGCCCGTCATTTTTTTTGAGGCCCCATCCCTAGAAACATTCAAGGTCAGGTTGGATGGGGCTCTGAGCAGCCTGATCTAGTTAAAGATGTCCCTGCTCACTGCAGGGGGGTTGGACTAGATGACCTCTAAAGGTCCCTTCCAACCCAAAGCATTCTATGATTCTATGAAAATCAGACCTCTTGATTGAAATTACCTAGTGACTAGGTTTTACTTGATCTCTCGGTATTCTCTAAACTTCTGATTGGAAACCCCTAGTGATATATTTTCAGGAGGAAAAAGAAAGGCATTATAGCGTGCTTCCAGTGAACAGCTAGTTTTCTGTGTGCATGTATAATTTTGACCTTCCACTTGGTTAGGAGGTAGACCCTACTTGACCTGTATGCACGTTTGTAAGTGGATGTTTTATGAATGTTTTCTGCATCAGGTGGCATTTGCAGCTTTTGCACCACACAGCCCAAGTTTTATAGCTTTCAGTTCTATGTCACTTTTGTTTAACACCCTTAATTGATTTTTGCAAAGTGTTCATGGCTGACTGACTCCCTCAATTTTTCTGGAGTGGTACAGTGCATAGGATTATTGATGTCTAACACAGTGGAGCCTGGTCCTTGGATGACCAAGCACTCGCACTGTACTTTGCTTTGTTGGCAGAGAGACCGCTGTGTCTGTATGGACCCGGGGACCCCGCACTCGCCAGAGAAGCCTGCTCAGGAGAGGGAGCTGGCTCCTGTAGCCAGATGTACGTGAGTGTGCAACTTGTTTCTCTTTTTCTTCCCAGCCATGTCTCAAGCTGTGCAGACGAATGGGACGCAACCTTTAAGCAAAACATGGGAGCTCAGTTTGTATGAATTGCAAAGAACACCTCAGGTAATATGTTTTAAAGAGCTGGCCTTTATGGCAAGGCCTTTTTTTATGCTTTTTAGAACGCGAAGCTTGATGTTTAAGATTTTCCTTTAGGAGTGTTAAATGCCTATTTTAAATGATAGTATATGTTAAAAATACCTTCCCAAAACAAAACCTGTCTTATAATATTAGAAAAATAAACTGATGTTTAATCTTTATTTCTTTTTTCCCTTCCTTTAGCAGTACGGGTGTGTGTGTTTGATGTGGTTGTGTATGTGTCGTCTTTCATCTTTTTACTGTGTTTCTCTTTAAAAGAATAGTTAAAACATGCAATCTCTGTGAGGAAGTTACTAAATTCTGTTAAAGAACTTTTACTTTATTTTATGCTAGGAAGCAATCACCGATGGCTTAGAAATAGTGGTGTCACCCAGGAGCCTGCACAGTGAACTGATGTGTCCCATCTGTTTGGATATGTTAAAAAACACCATGACAACAAAAGAATGTTTGCATCGCTTCTGTGCTGACTGTATCATTACAGCCCTCAGGAGTGGGTATGTAAATATTATTACAGGGAAAAGGGATTTCACCTAAGATGAAAATGTGATCAAGGAAGTCCTTTAAGTCCTGGGTGTTGATGTGGAACAGTTACATGCCTGTGCACTGCAACTTTCTGAATGTGTAGCACATCTTTCATATTTCATTCTTGTCTGTTCAGCCATCTGTGGCAGACCAGATCTGTTCTTTTCCTCATGCGAAAAACCATCCCATAACTTTGTTTCTTGCAAGGAGTTGAAAACCTCCTTTATCTTCTTTTTTGGTTTTTTTTTTTCCCTTTTTTCTTTTCCAATCCAGTAACAGTAAAACAAAAATACACTACATTACTTACAAAAATGAGTCTCATTTACCTTGTTCTTCCTTTTCCTAATAATAAATTGCAAATTGTGTGGCCTTTCAGCAGTAGTCCTGCTTCCAAGCTTCACTACTGAAACAACCTATGCTAAAGTACAAATAATTTTTCTTGTATTCTTCAGTTACAAGTTCATATTCTCCTAAAAGCAATAGAATTCTGAGGTAACCAACAGCAATTAAGTTCAATGATGTATCTATTGCTGATAATGGCAATTACCTGTGTTCAGAGGTCACACTTAATTTGCTGTGCCTCTGTAAATTCTGATGAGTAATTAGCAAAAATACATTAGAGGGAAACAGGAAAACCATCAGGAATAAAGACACCAGTGTTTCAGCTATTGAGGCCTCTTCCTTTTACAGGAAGAAAATTGTGTGAAGCTGACAGTTAAATGAGAACAAAATGGTAGTAAGGACAAGACTGTTCTAGTTTTCCCAGTAATTAGTTCTTAAACTATAGAATAGGTTCCTTAATCTCTGTTTAGTCCTGCGAGTGCTAGGAAGACTATGCCTTAATGTAATTCCCACTAGACATGCATTTTTTTCTAGGTGAAAATCCATCCAGAGGGTTAAGGGAAGAACCGTTTTGCAGAGTGGAACTTTTGAACTCTTCAGTATAAATAGTTTGCTCAAACATACTTTAAAAAAAAAAAATGAAGCAGGGAGATACATGTTTGGGGTTTTTGTTTAAATATCTGGAACTACCTGATCTGTCAAAATATAGAAGCCCCATTCCAGGTTTACTATAAATATTGAGTCTTGGTGGGCACTTTGACTAAGAATGGCAGCATTAGGGCATACTTTTGTTATTGCTGGAGAGTTAGTATTGTTTTCTCCCTTCTTGTTCATGTCCAGCAACAAAGAATGTCCCACGTGTCGTAAAAAGCTAGTTTCAAAAAGATCACTGAGACCAGATCCCAATTTTGATGCTCTCATCAGTAAAATTTATCCAAGCCGAGATGAATATGAAGCTCATCAGGAGAGAGTGCTAGCAAGAATCAGCAAGCACAATAACCAGCAAGCTTTAAGTCACAGTATTGAGGAAGGATTAAAGATTCAGGCTATGAACAGGTATGTAATCCATGTAATTTGTCCACATGTAACCTTGTTTGCCTTAACACTAAAAATACACTGTCTGTCCTCACTCCCTGTATAGCTTGAGATTCCTATTCTCTCCTCTGAAGTTTGCCAAAATAATTTTTAACCTTTGGCAAAAGAATTTTTAACCTTTTGTCTATTAATAGTAACCTTTATATCACTCTGCAACTTCTGTGGCAGCCTGATGGAGACAGCAGACTTCAGCTTAGCTTTACCAAATTATGGCTATCATGTCTTAGATAATAAAGTGTAATACAATGAATCCTGTACCAACATGTTACCATTACATGCAAATAAATGCACATAATGCTAGAACTTAGGTTTTAATTGCAACTTAATTCACAAGGCTGGAATATACGGTGTTTACACAGTATTGAAATTCTGGGTATGCATTTAAACCTAAGAGAGCCAGCTGGGAAAGAGGCCCCAAACTTTATGTTGTGGTGAAGCATGATGTGATTTATATTTTTAATCACACGTGGATTCATATTTAGATGAAAATAATGGTCTGAAATAGCCTGAAAAATAAAAATAACTGTATGAAGTTAAAAATGATATTGAAACATGTCTAAAAGGTGTTTGAGGGATAGGAAAAAATCCGTAGTCTTGTCTATGAGTATCTCTTGATAAGAAAAAACTATTTTATTTTTTTTTTTTTTAATTTAAATATCTCTGAAACGATTAGTGCATGTGTGTGCATATGTCTAACTTCTGGCATGACGGAGATTGGGAGAGGGAGGAGTTGTACAAGTATTGTGGGCCTGTACAATGGGTGAATTCTGAATGTGGATTAGCACTTACTTCTACCTATTTCTGATCAGGCTACAGAGGGGCAAGAAACAACAGATTGAGAATGGCAGTGGAGCAGAAGATAATGGTGACAGTTCACACTGTAGCAATGCCTCAACACACAGCAATCAGGAAGCAGGGCCTAGTAATAAGAGGACCAAAACATCGGATGATTCTGGGCTAGAACTGGACAATAACACCACAACTGTGGCAATAGACCCCGTAATGGATGGTGCTAGTGAAATTGAATTAGTCTTCAGGCCTCATCCGACCCTTATGGAGAACGATGACAGTGCACAGACGAGGTAAATGTCTTCTGTTGTTCTTCATATATTCTGCTGTTATTTTCTGTTGCTTTTGTTTTCTATCACTCCTTGGGGCTCTTTAAAATCAATTTACTTCGGTCATACCCACATCTTGTTTAACCATATGCACTCTTTCCCTCTTCCCATTGCAAATCAGGTAGATGGTACTGCTCCACTAGTATCAAGAATACAGTAACAATCTGTTTTAAGCCTTTGATGACAAATAAAGATGTTTTTAAGGGTTTCTAGCACTGCAGTTCACAGTAGGTCCTAGGATGATGGTATAATATCAGCCCCTTTCTACTTATAAGATACTTTGGGAATAAAAAAGCCTTGCATAAGCATCAGCAGTTTTTGATGCAGCTTTGTGTCAGTGGGATTTGTAGGCTGGAAGCTTTTCCTGGCATTTTTTCATGATCCAGTCCAAGCACAGGCTGCAAACTTTGGATCGCAGCAATGAGCAGTCTCTTGGAGCTTTCTTAGACCTCGCCCCGTCTTTCTCTCCTGATGAGACATCCCTCTGTAGTGCCTATAAATATATTTTAAGTTTCAGCCAGCTTTTCTTTTTGGTTTGGAATTGCAAGGCAGTTCTGAGGGTTGTTCTGGAAGGCAAAGAAAAAGCTAAGCTTCTCAGAGAGGCCTCTGCAGCATTTGTGTCAGCCTTTAAGTCTTGCGTGAAGAATTAAAGTGAGAACAGATAGTGAGACAATGAGGAAGAGTAACTTTAAGGAGGTGCAGAGAGTGTTGCGTGTATAGCTCTCGCACCTTTTGGCTTTCTGTCCAGGCACTTCAGACTGTATCTATGCTCAGAAGATTTCAGTAGTCATGAGTAGTTCTCAAAACCCCTTGACAACCTGTTACTAGGTTTTTCATTTTGAGCAGATGACAGGGCAGTGCTGTCTTCTCTCTGCAAAGAGCAGGAGGGCCTGTGGGAGAAGTGTCAAAAAGATGTAAGGGCACTTTGGAACAGTATCATTTGGTAAGCTGCTTGCATGTCTTGGGTGAAAGCAATTAATATTCTTCTTTGTGAACTGTCTTTAAAGGCCTTTTCACACTTGGTGCTTAATATGTGGGGGTGTTCCAAATGTCTTTTTCCCAAACCTGCAACTCGAACATCTTTGATTATCTTTGTGGTTGTTGTCACAGATACATCAAGACCTCAGGCAATGCCACCGTTGATCACTTGTCCAAGTACCTAGCTGTGAGATTGGCTTTGGAGGAGCTTCGTAGCAAAGGAGAATCAAACCAGATGAACCTTGACACGGCCAGTGAGAAGCAGTATACCATTTATATTGCTACTGCCAATGGGCAGTTCACTGTAAGTAGAACTTCTAAGAGCAAAACTGAGCATCGATACATCTTTGATACAGATTTGATTAAAATCCACTCAGCTGGACTTTTCCGGAGTTGGCTTAGGGATAAAATTCATGGTATCAGGTTGTTTATTTAGAAGCAGATAAATTCCTCTGTGGGAAAATGTATCCAGCAAAAGCTTGGTGAGTAGAAAAGGAGGCATATAAATTACTTGGGAAAAATCCAGTGATGCTAGCAACTACTAGCTGACTTATGCTATTATTTTACAGTTAAAATTGAAGAGGAAAAATATTACTTCACCTGAGAATCTTGTTTCAAGAGCAGATAGCTCTAGCACCATGAAGCGTCTATTGTAAGGTGGCGTTTCTCCACTTCCATGTAGGCTTCTAATATTCCACTGTGAAACAGTTGGAGTACACTTAGGGAAGAATCCCTCCTCTCAGTTGCTGACTTCAGAATATACAGATGCAACAACAAGGCAATATTGCAATTAGATTGAACTCTGAGCCTGGTCTTAAACTTGGGCATTTATCTGACTAAAATAAGTCTTCTGGTTAAGAGATGGGCAGATGCTTTGCAGTAAGTCTATTTCAAACAGCTTTCAAACATGGCTACCTATTGTCCCTTAGACAAAAGCAGAGATGCTTCTTAGCCAGTATCTTGTTCCACATTATCAGTGACTTCTTTAAGTCAGCACATTCCTCTGATTTAAGTAGTTGTCTGTTGCTACAGTACTACCTGTGCAAGCCATCAGATTTCATTTCTGTTTTGGTGTTCTCTTCTAGGTATTAAATGGGTCATTTTCCTTGGAACTGGTCAGTGAGAAGTACTGGAAAGTGAACAAACCCATGGAACTGTACTATGCGCCAACAAAGGAACATAAATAAGCTGTGCTGGAAAACTGAGATGGGACTAAATCTTTTTATAGCTATGACTTCTTTAATATTAAAAGAAGAGCACCACCATTATCTTCATGGACAATATAAGTGATGCCTTTGGGCTCTCTCAGTATACTTATTAACGTGATTAGACAGTATTCTGGGCTGTATTTAATTTAGTCTGTTTTGGGTTTTTGGTTTTTCCCTAGGAGACTAAATGACCTTCTCCAGCACATTGCAGTGTTTGACATGCTTTTTTGTTCCTAATGCATGATAACTGAATGAGTGTTCCAGTTTGGAATGTCTTAATTTTGTCCAGGTAAATCTGGATTTCTAATACATTTGACACAGTTATAGTAGCCTCTGTAAAG
>VYZW01022967.1:0-33285 GCA_013401315.1 Balaeniceps rex
ATTTATGTTAAAAAAAAAAAAAAAAAAAAGACATAGAATCAAACCTAGTATAGAGTAAAATACACGGCGATCACTTTAATCAATTTATAAATGCCACTCTAAATGTACTTTTAGTTTTGTGAGTTCTTTTCAACAAAGAACAAAAATAATCCTAAGTGATTCAAAGCATATAAAGCTACAGATAACTTACCTGTCAGTAGGACCTGTGAGCGTAACGATGCTTGAAGATACCTGACCCACCTATAAGTAAGCAGTCGGAGCAACGCGGAGGCCCTCGTGAGCTCCTTCGGACTCTTTCAACAGAGAGCTGCAAGCGCACGTACCCCAGCCTGTTCTCATTACCAGAGCCAGAAGAGTCTTCGGCTTACCCTTAGGTGCACCATGCTAGGAACAGAATTTCTGCTGCGAGATGGATAGGGCTTAAAATACTGAGCTGGTGTTAAAGCTCAGGAAAATCTGTTGGTGAGAGATTTTGTTAGCTTCAGAAAGATGCAGCTGGCTGCGGGGAGTTGCTGCTGGCTTCGAGGTAGGCTGGCTGAGGAGGTATCGACTGTGTTTTCTGCTGGGAGCAAACATTGGGAATATCTGCTCAGGGCGCGGAGCCCACAGCACGAAGCAGTATGAGCACTGCACTATGTCGGTGCAGGCTGCAGTAGTAAAATGAGTATTTCTGACCCAGTGGATTCTTACTGTTCATGTTCACCATAAGAACGGTGTAAATGTGAATTCAAGCTTCTGTATAAAAGCACAGTAAAATGGATTGGGTTTTGAGATGCCAGATCTGACCTATTAGCTGTCATTTTCATCTGTCTTCATATCCTTTCCCGTGCTGCCATGGTGTATCGGTTGCACAGTTTTCAGGGAAAACGGGATTTCTGTGTGGTGGGCTCAAGGGTGGGGGCAGAATGCAGCTGATCTAAATACTATCTGCATTTATAGTGGGCTGCATTTAAAACTTTGTCTTTTTTGGAAACAAAATCTTGAAGAAGCTTTGTTTCGTGTGGACTGCTGAAGTGTTTCTGCAATGTAATTATTTTAATTGAGTGTTCTGAAGCAGTAGATACAGGCAAACTCCCCGGGCTCTGCGCTGCTGCTCAGCTGGCAAGCTGTGTATGAGCCTAGCTGGAATTTCTGATTCTAAAGAAAATGTGAATTTTCTTCCCTCCATTTCAGAGATAGACAAATATTCTTAGTCTTTTAGAGGCTGAACACTTTTATGAGAAGCTTCTGCAACTCTGGTTGATATAAAATCAATAAACACGATTTGTGTTTTAAGAGTGAGGATTTCCTCCATGTGATGGTTTCAGAGGAAATACAGAGTTTTGATATCTGGGGCCAATCTCTACGTTTATGAAAAATCCCTGCTGACTTGAAGGAGAGCTGCAGACTGGATGTGTCCCTTGCGTTCTTCACCCTTGCAGCTTCTCTGACACAGCGAGTGCTACTTACGTGAGAGGTCTCCGAGGAGAGAGAGAGATGTGGAGGGCTGGAAGTTGTCTTGAAATGCTTACTTAAACGCGCGGATTGACAGCAAGTGAAAGAATCACAGAATGCTTTGGGTTGGAAGGGACCTTTAGAGGCCATCCAGCCCAACCCCCTGCAGTGAGCAGGGACATCTTTAACCAGATCAGGTTGCTCACAGCCCCGTCCAACCTCACCTGGAATGTTTCCAGGGATGGGGCCTCCACCACCTCTCTGGGCAGCCTGTGCCAGTGCTTCACCACCCTCAGTGTAAAAAATGTCTTCCTTCTATCCAGCCTAAATCTGCCCTCCTTTAGTTTAAACCCATCACCCCTTGTCCTGTCACCACAGGCCTTGCTAAAAAGCCTGTCCCCATCTTTCCTCTAGGCCCCCTTGAAGCACTGCAAGGCCGCACTAAGGTCTCCCTGGGGCCTTCTCTTCTCCAGGCTGAACAGCCCCAACTCTCTCAGCCTGTCCTCATACAGTGAACTCCTGTAGGAGTTCACAGATTATAAGAGTGGTAATTAATGGTAATACCAGAATGAGCAGGTGGATGATCTGTTTGCAGTTTGGAGAAAACCCCTGCACGTCTCAGTTCTGTGAATCTGCAGTCACAGCTATCCTATCAACGCAGTACCTCTGTTTCCTAGAGCCCAGCAAAAACCGCACCGCACAAAACCTTCATTTTTGTGTAGTCTCAGCAACTCGGTGCTGGGTAACTCTGCGTCTCCTCAGTTTCCCAGTAACCGAATGTAGAAACCCCAGTAGTAATGATCTTTGTGCAACCTAAATGGTCTGTGTGCTGTGGGAGAAATAACTACACTGTTCTATAATTCTAGGATTAGTTTATAGTTAATTTATTTGTTTGGATGTTGATGTGCATGTATATGGTCACGGGTGGGAGAATTACTGAGGCAAGCTCAGCTTAGAAAACGGGCTTTGCTTTTTGTTTTGGCAGTAATTCAGTCTCTGTTCTCGGTGGGGAACTGAGTTTCAGGGCTCAGCTCTGCGATCTGTGGAAGTTAGTCTTCGCACGCTTGAGTCCTTTTGAGTGCGAGCTTCTGGTGGGACGCGGTTGTGGCGGGATGTCGTGGCGCAGGAGCCGGTCTCCTCGGAATTTGTGCTGTGGGGAGCTCGTCAGAGCCACGGGCTGAGCCGCAGCTCTGTCCCAAAGCTCTGCAGCTGCAGCCCTCATCGGCCTCTGGTGGAAAAGATGCCCCGGTGCTCGGCATTGCTTCCTGAATGCTAGGGACGTAGGGTAAGATTCGCAGCAGGGAATGCTCGGGTGATTTATAGGAAGATACATGCCTATGCCCAGCCAGATGATTTCCAAAACCGTTTTGACTAGCGTAAAAATCAGTGTGACTCCAGACTGTTCCCCAGCAGTTCTTGAAGTGGAAAAGGATAAAATGTACCGGATGACTAATTTGCTGTGAATGGTTTGTTCATCTCTACTCCAGTGTTTTCTAAGCAGTTGTTTATTATGACAAATTATCAGGTAACAGATTTATTTGGGCTGTGGTTTGAAGCAAAGCTCCTGCCTGCCTTTGCTGTGGATCCAGCCTGCTGAGCTGAGTGACAGCTACTGCCCCCGAGCTTGTCTGGAAATGAGTATTTTTGGATAGAAGCGATCTGTGATTAAAACACTGTATCGCTCTGTCTCATTCAACTATTTTCCTTTAATTTTTCAAACTGGATGCTATCTTTCGCTAGCAGCGACTACGGTGCCGAGCAGGCTGCGCAGTCGCTCTGCCAGTGGTCTGCTCAGCACGCTGTGACAGATAGCGTGCGTACAACGGATTTGGTGGTTCCTTACTGGAAAAAGGTGCCAGAAGGGGCTATAAAAGATTATTACTGTTCAGGAAGCTTTCTCTGGGGAGGTTTGTTCCACCTGTTTTGTCGTGGGGAGTGGTTGGCCCATTCCAGGGAGAAAGCCGTGGGCTTTGTGGTGTGCGTGGTTCGGGTTCCTTAGGCTGCCGCAGCAGAGGTGTGCCTGCCGGCTCGGCAGCCTTGTGTTCCTGCGCTAGGTTTGAGGTTGTGTGCGTCCCTCGCTGCCGGCAGCGCAGCTTTGTGAAATTTAAGGCTTCTCCTTTGGGTGCAGGAATGACGTCGTCCTTTTACATGGTTATCCCTTGAAGCAGGAGGTCACTAAGATATTAAAAAAGGCTCTCCAATTAATTTTCTCATGTTTAAGGAGAGATGGCTTTTTTCCCCTATAGTATCAGTACCTCCTCGTAACAAACTGCCTATGCTTCAACTATAAGAATAAAACTTTACTTGCTGATATGTAGGTTCTGCTATATTCTGAAGATTTTCTGCTTGTGCTGCTCAGCTTGGAACACAAATTTGCTTATATTGAGGTACGGTGTTTTCAGCCTTTTGGGAATATGGCTTTGGAATTTCCAATTTGGAAAAGACGGGTGATCAACACTGATTTGCAGAAAAATGAGCGTTCCTTAGCGGGAAGTGGTGCTACTTGCTTGATCATGTCTCACCAGGTTTTGTCGCACTGATGCTGTGCGAGCTGTTATTTCATGTTTCAAGGTGTTGGAATCCAGCCCATTGTTACTAACTTAAAAGGGCAGGATTTATCTAGGTGTGAATTCTGTGCTTTGGCACAGCAGCTTCATCAGTAAGACAAATCACCCTTCAAAGGTGCCTTCCTACCCCTCTTATCCACCCGTCTCTAGCACCCTGTAGTAGTGTCTGTCTCTTTCTTTCTTTCCTTTGGCTGATAGGAGTCTGTTGCCCTTTAAATGGCTACCTAAATGGCTTTGAAATCAGATGAGATTAATCTCACTGTAAGAACTGTTATCAGCGTGTGCTAATGTACGCATGCTAATTACACAGCGTGAAATTCTTAGAGGAATATCGTGGTAACCGTTTTTTTCAGATGAAGTGATCCTCGTGTCATGACTATTAGTCTCGTTTATGATGGTATGGTAGAAAGAAGTTTAGTTTCTCAATCTAGTGACGAATGTTTTTAAGAATGCTGTATTTGTGAAAAAGTTCTGTTTTGTTGAAGTTACTCTGTGTGGGGGAAAGGTTAGGAGGGCTTTTGATAAAAACCTGAACATACCTCGTTTTCATAAAACATTCCTATACGACATAAAATACCCTTTTTAATGAGTAGTCATATATGCTTTCATGTGTCACAGAGGAGGTTTCATTGTCAATATAGGAAAGCTGATTACAGGAGTGAATTTCTCATGTTTAATTTCTCTGTGTAGCTGACCTTGGTGTCTCCGAATCCCGTGTGATTGGGAGGGATAACAGCTAGCATTTCAGCTCGGAAACGGAGGCAGGAGAGGAACTTTCCTCTGGACATGTTGTAATGCAATTTGTTGGGGTTTTTTGCCCCTTTATCAGTTCTTGAAACCTAATTAGTAGTTTTCTGTTTTGCAAGCAGTATGAAAAATAAGGCAATTTATTGTTCAGCTTCATGGGGGCTTATATTGTAAAGCAGACTTGTAAATGTATATAGACACATATTTATAATAATGAAAACATTCATGAGACTTAAGGGGGTCTCAGCTGGTATGTTGGAAGAATCAGCAATCAAATGTCTTCAAAATAGATCTGGCAAAATGTCAGTGCATTTAATTCTTTTTTCTTGAACAGGAACATTTTCATAAGTGTTCTTGCTTTTCCATGAGCCCAATTTCAAAGGGTTTAAAGAGGAGAATCTCAGATTTTGTGAGGAACACAGCTTTCCCACAATTTTCCAGATACCTGTCTTTTCGCATTATGTGATAGCCCAGGTCAATAAAAAGTCTTCTACTAGTTCTTAATGTCCGTTTCTTTCCAAGAATACCCCAACCCCCCAAATTTCTAATGAGCTAGTGTAGCAAGCCACATAGCTTTCAGAAATATTTGTTTCTTAAAGGTCTCAGTTTTGACCGTAAGTGGCACCAGTACTGCCAGCAAACCCCAAACCTCTTTGCCAGAGCTTGGCCGTAGTGTTGTGGCTGTTTTCCAGCAAGGGCAAGCGATGTGGTGGCTACCAGGTGCCACGCTGATCGGTTAGGCTTTAAGCCTTTTCCTTTGTGTTTTCTCCCTGATGACTGTCATCCCGGAGGAGAGCTTTGTCAACAGAAAAATGTTATTCTATTATGAGTAAGAAGACAGGCAGATTAAGGAAAGCAACTTGACTGTTGCCACAGCTCTTCGCTGCCCCACAACAGCACCAATACGGGATGCGCTCGCACGCGCGGGCTGGAGGCATGGGCGGCCGCCTGCTTTCACAGCCTCTCTTGTAAAGCCTGGATCAGGGGTGAGCATAAACAAGGGAAATAAAATGGTGGAAGGAAAGAGAGTGGGAGAAAAAGAGAGAGAGAGAAGCCAGCAGCATAAGATAAAAAGTGGGCAGGGCAAATGATTATAAAGCTGGGACTGGTGTGAGGCTTCCAAGTTCCAAATTTGCCAGTAAGCACCAGTGGTGAATAAGAAGGGGTCTGCCAAGCAAAGCTGAGAACAGGGATTGTGCACCTGAGGAACTGTTGGTCTTTCTCAGAAATAACAACCTTTTCTCAGATTTGTACCGCTTTCGATTGACCCATAGCCGGAACTGCAATTAAGCTTCAATATATTTTATAAAAAATAGTACTTAGTTTACTTTCACGTAAGTGAAGAGGTACAATTGCACAATGGTGGTTACAATGGTAGAAATACATACTGTCGATAAAATGTTTGCCAGAGATTTAAAAACATACTGTACAGCACCACATCTGAAATTGGGTGATGGCGAAATGAATCGTACTCCATGTCCAAGTAAATTAAATTCCTAAGTCTTTCTTTCGGAATAAATAAAAAAATACAATGTGCAATATGTGTCTGACGCTACCAAAATATTTCCTGAAGTTGAGCAATAGATTAAAAACAAAAATGAGGTAAAAAGAAGACATTCATGCATTTAAGCCACCATTAGTCTCTGACTTTAAAATAAGGCAGATCATAATCTTTTTAAAACTGTCTTTAGCCACTTAAATCCTCTTTAGTGCTTTTCAAGATGAGGTCTCGACAGACCTTCAAGTTAAGATGCTTTTATTTCCAACAGGTCATTTTTGACAGGCTCAGCCGTATTTGAAATGCATTATATGGTAGAAAATGTTGCTTTTCCTTAATGAAAAAAGAAATGTAAACAAAAAGAGAGGTGGATGCTTTAGAGTTTTTCACAAATGACACTGCTTTGAGGGAGGGAGGTGAGGGAAAGGGAAGGGAAAGAAAATTATGTGTCATCTTCAGTTTTAATGACGTGGAAAAGGGTGACGTTAAACAGGACTTGGTGTCCGTTATTCCAGGCATAGAGAGCTCTATCTCTTGCGTTGTAGTCAAGCATGGATATGTGAAAATACTGATTATGGAAAGGAATGTCTGTATACTCGTAAGTGGAGGTTTTTGTGGAATAGGAATAGTAGACCTTGGCTCCCGTTAAGTGAGAGTTAGTAACGTACAAGGTGCCGCAGATCATGAAGGATTCTCCAGCACTTCTCTTTGGGTAGCCTGTGCTCCAGCTCTTCAGCACCTCCAGGGTATCCTGGTTCAGCTGGCTGATGACAATGTTGCCCGCGTTCTGGTTGGTGGCGTACACAGCCCACAGCCCGATTTCATCTGCCATCAGGTCAATATCAGAAAAGCCACCCCAGGTGTAAGGGTAGACATTGTGAAAGCCAGCATACTCAAGGCTACGCTGTGCAAGCACCCGCCCAGTGTCAAAGCTGTATTTGATGATGATGTTGCTCTGATACTTGTTGAAATAGAGGGAGCCGTTGTAGACAACGTGGTTGGTTCCTGCCCATTTGAACGGAAGGCTGTATGTCCTTGACTCGGCCCCACTGACAAAGTCTGCGATTGATTTATATTCACGGACAATTTTATTGTTAGTGTAACTGTCCATGTACCAGACCTGGAAAAAAAACAAAGATTGGGAGTAAACACCTGGAACACAACCTGTGGTACACGATCGCGAGATGGCATGATGGATACGTTGCAGAAAAAGAAGGAAAAATGTTTTAGGCGTGCAGCAGGCTATCAGAGTACAACGTTGGCACATTCCTGTTACAAAAGCACGAGGAACTCCTGAATTTCAGAATCAAAACTTACCTATACGGGTGAACTCTCAAGAAGACTGCTACTAACTACAGTGTCTACATTTTCAGAGAAATTTAACTCTGGATTATTCAGTGTTTGGGTCTTGCTTAAAGATATTCCTAGAGAGATGGGAGTATAATCTGAGATGGGAAATGGCATGTGAGCTAAGCTTGGATTTATGCTTAGAAACAGATTTGGTTGAATTTTCTCCAGCTGAACCTCTAACCAGTGAAAAACAGTGTATTCTTAGTAAAGAAGCCAAATACAAGAGCAGTGAAACCAGTGAAGTTTAGGAACCATTTTTTCCCTTAAAAGAAAACAAAATCAATACTTTTTTTTTAATATTCTGTATGCCAGCTTCCATTCCCCCATTTTTTCCTTCGTGCATTTTGCCTTTTCTCCTTTCGTCTATCAGAGGACAAATCAAATCCTGACTAACAACAGAACAGAATAATTTCTGGAGATACTTTTTGTGCCGATTTCAAAACTGGTATTAACAAAATACTTGTATAAACGCCAGTTCAGAGGGGTATGGTTTGCTCTGCTCCGCGTGCGCGTGGGTAGCCGGTGCATTGCTTTCGGAGGGGGGCAGCAGGGGGACATGGAGGCTGTCTGGGGAGGGGGTTGCAGGGTGTGCGGGGAGCGGGTGCTGGCGGAGGCGAGGGCCCATGGGGATGGTTCTGGAGCAGCCGCTGGTGCTCAGAGGTGGCAGAAGAAACTTCTGCAGGACACGATGGGGCTGAGCAGAGTTTGGTGCTCTCCTAAAGGTGGTTGAGATTCCTGGGGTCAGGAGTGAACCTGCATGGACACAGTGGTCAGGGAGAGCTGCACGCACATCTTTAGTTATTACCATTTGCATGTGCCTTTTCTGTTGCCTTTTTTTTTCTGTATTCAAAAAAAATGGACCTTCTGGGTCTCAGAAGTGTTTTGACTTCAAAAGCCCTTTGATGGAGGGAGCACCTCCTCAGAGCTGGGGCCAGTTTGAGATCCCATTGCAGATCCAAACAGTAGCATAACTTGGATCCGAGGCAGCAAATGGTCCGAATACAGCTTATACGGGGCCTGATACTGCAAATTTTGACTGTGCGGCGTTATGGTTTGCGCTCTTGGGTAGAAGTGTTGATGTTTGTGTTACAGTGCTTGGGTTCTTGAAGACCTAAGCTCAATTAAATATGGTAGGAAGAAAAAAAACGCGTGTCGTCGGCTCAGATGGGTGTATGTCACCCCTGACAGAGTTGAGGGAAATGGCACAAAGGTAACTTTTGTCTTTGGCTATTTTTGCACAAACGCTGTTGCTTTTTCTGTGAAGATGTTTAACAGCGAAAACGATGGAAGTAGAAGAAACACGCTTGTGAGCGTAACCTCCTAGGGGGGAAATATCTTTTTAAAGATTAAAATACAGTAAGTAAAACTCCAGAAGGACACAAAGATACTCAGTGCCTTAACATACTCGGTTATTTTTCTCTGATGCTAATGGATCTGTCATCCAGGCTCCAAATCGGGTTCCGGATATCTTGACTGTAATGGGGCCTGTAATTTTCATCAATTTGCCACATGCTGAAATTAGAAAAACAAATGCATTAATGCAAATAATTACACAGCTCTCCTTGACATCAGTCAGAGCACGAGACCAATTGCTCTAAACTAAATAGTGGCTCCAGGGGATTCAGGCTTATGTTGAAGATGGATTGTCATCTTCGCGGTGTGAGCTTCTCCGCATCGAGCAGTAATACAAATACGTAAAAATACACAAATAAAAATCTATTTGTGTATATTTTTGTTTTCATATATTTTAAAGCACAGTTACATTTTCTGAGCATAAAAGAAAATACAACCTAGTAAAATATCTTCTGAGCTGAAGTGAATAACATTTAATAATAAATGAAAAGGCATAACCCCCCCACGCTTCTGCCTTCAGAAAGTTCAGTGCAAGGCTGGAATTGACGGATGGTTCAGTTTTCTATTGACCAGGGTAAGAAGGAGGTTAAAGGCAGACAGGAAAAAATGAGCTTGTACCCAAAACGTATAGCTGAACGCAAATGCCGGTGCCTGTCTGCCCTGCTGCTCCAGTCCTAGGGGCCTGTCCAAAGTTAAGAAAGCGAATATGAGAATTATTTGGCAACCTTGGCCATATTGGTTGCTTCTAGTCCATTAGGCTGTCTCGTATGAGACTGTCTGGGAGGAAATAACGAGAGTCGATACGATCTTGGATGCTGACCTTCCTAACAATCCCCAGATCTATATTTTAGGGGCCATTAATAACATACCTATTAGCAACAAGCCCCTGCTGGAATTCCTGTGTTTACCAAGAGGCTTAATATCACGCAGTGCTGGGTAGGTGATTAGGTCAAATAGCATGGTTTTGAAGAAAGAGCGTTCCATGAGCATGTAAAAAGAATTGACACTTTTCTTTTTTTTTTTTTTTAGTTTAAAAATAAGTGCTTCTCTGTGATACATGGTTGTGCTATATTGTATAACCCTATCTATCTAGGAAATCTGGAAAACAGACTGCATCTGGTGTGGAGAGTGAATTTATTCAGTTCAATGGAGAAGGTCACGCCAAGCCTGGATTTTCTGCTTGCTGTAACTGGCAAGGGATGTACTGCGCAAGCCTTTTCGGTCAGTTGGAAGGGGCTTAATGCTGTGGTGGCAACGCGGGGGCTGCTCGCGGGGATTTCGTTCGCGGCCAGGGAAGTGGGGTGCCATGGAAATGAAGAAAACTGAGCCCGTGCTGAGCCCTCAGTGAGCAGGGTAGGGGCTGTGTCTGGTTTCTGGGTCGTTGTTATATCTCAATCTACCTACCTTACAGTCTTTTGAAGAGATTTTTGGAATTTCCCATTTTAAAGAATCTTACAGGTTTTCTACAGCTGGTTATCATAGTACATAACTTTTTATTCTGGAATTCTTTCGTAGATAGGCTGCTAGTATTGCGTGCAGAGTGCTGCTTTTCTACAGCAATGAGCTGCTCTTCGCTTGGAAAGTAGAGGGCTATATCCTGTCGAGAGGAAGGCTTTTATTTTTAGGTGGTATGTTAGTAAATAGTCTCGGAAATGGGCATGAGGTAAACTCCAACCTTCAGAGGGGTTTAATTTGGAATAAAATTATCAGAAAACTAATGATGAGTAGAAACAAATCAGGGAAAAATGACTTCTGAATTTGTAGTTTTTAAGATAATTAAAATACAATGAATGTGTGAGTTAAAGGATATACTGATCAGTGCCTTTAAAACACAGTGTTGACATTAGTAGGAAAACATAAGCAAAGAATTTGGAACTCTGAAACACTGTTTCTTCTATTTAAAACAATATCCAGGAAGCTAAATGTGGAATCAGAAATGAGCTGTGAGATTTTGCTTCTGAGCGGACAAAACTTCAAGAAGAGCCCGTGGCAGAGACGCGGGGGTGCTCACAGAGCCCACCTTTTGCACATGGCCTGGGCAGTGCCATGCGTTGGGGTAGGCACGGGAGCGTGCACAGTGCGAGCTGAATTTGCAGGGCGGCTGGCACGACGACGGCTGGGGAGGCCAGGCAGAGCAGCCACCCCACCGGGTGCCCTGAGCAGCCGGCGCTCGGCCAGGGGAGTCGGGGTGCAGGGCAGCGAGCCGGGTCCCGCAGCCAGGGCAGGTGCCCGTGAACTCGCAGGCTTTCTCACCAGCGTGCGTGTTAGCGGGTCGTGGGGAGCGGCACGGGCACACGGCAGGCTCCAGGCCCCGCATCTCCGGCAGGAGAGGTGTAAAAGGAGGGAGCGTGCTTGCAGCCCATGCTGGCTGTTATGGGGGGGGGGTGTGCACACAACTCCATGGGTGTTTGTGTGTGGGGTGCGCGTGTGTGACTGTGTGTCCTGGTTTTGGCTGGGATAGAGTGAGCTTTCTTCCTAGTAGCTGGCACAGTGCTGTGTTTTGGATTTAGGATGAGAAGAATGCTGATAACACACCCGTGGTTTCGTTGTTGCTGAGCAGTGCTGACACTGGGCAAGGACTTTCCAGCTTCCCAGGGGCACAAGAAGCTGGGAGGGGGCACAGCCAGGAGAGCTGACCCAGCCTGGCCAAAGGGACATTCCATGCCATAGGACGTCATGCTCAGTATAGAAACTGGGGGGAGTTGGCCGGGGGGCAGCGATCGCTGCTTGGGGACTGGCTGGGCATTGGTCAGCGGGTGGGGAGCGGTTGCATCTCTTGTTTTTCCTGGGTTTTGTTCCCCTCTCTCTCGTCGTTCTTTTCACTACAACTTTTATTACTATTATTATTGTTACTGTTATTTTTTAATTTCAATTATCTTATCTCAACCCATGAGTTTCTTACTTTCACCCTTCCACTTCTCTCCCCCATCCCACCGGGCAGGGAGGGTGAGTGAGCGGCTGGGTGGGGCTTGGTTACCGACTGCGGCTAAACCACGACACAGGAACTTTTTGATACTGGCTAGAGAAGGGTGTTCAGAAATTTGTAGGTTTATTAATGTTTCTTTAAGTGTTTAGTACTGTGGTTCATCTGTTGTATTAGTTGTATTGATCCTGAATGTATAGTTCACCGATCACCAGTTAACTACATGTCATTAATAATTAACAAATCTCTTCAATCTTAATTTGGCTTAAGCTGTATGAATTAGGCAGCTTTCCCCTGTGATGGGAGTCAGGTACTTTTAGAGAATGATCTTTCAAAACATATTGAGATACTGTTCAATGTGGAAAAAAGAGATGACATTGTACTTCAGCCCCTAACCGATCGGCAGTTTGAGTCAGGGTATATTTATATGATTAAATTTTTATTCCCAGATGGCATGTAGTGGTCAAGAAAGGAAGACCGTTAGGAGAGGTGCTATATAGCTGAGGGGCAGCTGACTGAAAAAGCGACAAAGCTTCTCTTTTCAGCATAACAAAACAGAGCATCTTGTAAGAGGCGTGAGGATTTTTTTTTTCCTCCTGCCCTATAGTATGTCCCATCTTTTCTTTTCCTTGTTCATTAAACAGAAACCCATATATCTGCCTACTTGTGATCTAACTTGATGGAACTGGTATTTAAGGAGTAATACTGCAAGTCTTTTTCCCACATATGGTAAGTCGTTCCCGTTGCAGTGACAATTCATGTCCCATCAGCGGGTTTCTGCTGTGGACCCCAGCAGTACCCGCAGTCTGTTGGCCGGCTTGCTGACAGCGTGGGCAGCAAGAGGGAACCAGCAGCCCCCTTACAGCTGGGAGATCCGTAGGCATAGGAGCTTCATATACGAAGGCTCCGCCAAAATTCTGGTCACGTAAGTCTAGGACCCTGCTATTGCAGACAGGGTCTGCAATTAATTATAATTATGTTATATAGAATCATGGAATCATTTGGTTGGAAAAAACCTTTAAGATCATCAAGTCCAACCGTACCTGTCCACTACTAAACCATGTCCCTAAGTGCCTCGTCTGCCTGGCTTTTAAATACCTCCAGGGATGGGGACTCCACCACTTCCTTGGGCAGCCTGTTAATATATTATAATTAATAATAAATTATTAACATGATTTAAAAAATGGGGGAAATATTGCTTGCGCTTGCCTACTCTCACCCTTACTCAACTGAAGATTGTTTCAGAATCTCGCTCTTCTGTTAATTTGAAAAATGTTCAGGGCCGAGAACATGGGTGTCATCTCTCTCTTCTTTTGAGTAGTCAGAAGTCAAACCATTGCTTCCAGACATGTGCGGACTGGAACCCCTTGCCAGTAAGTCCTCTGAGTTCAGAAAGCACTGCTTGAAAGAACAGGACAAGGCCCCAAAGCAAGTCTTGGCTGAAGGGTCAGCTTGATAAATCAGCTCGTGCTGTTGTGAACTGTTTCAGGCTGCACAAGTAACTTTTGTAGAAGTAAATCGTCCCAAGTATTCCCCAAATCAGCTGGCTTACTGAATACTGTGAACCTATTGCTGACTGATGATGCAGGGGAATGGGAGACTTGGAAAAAGTAATTGAGGCCAAATTGTCCTCCCCTTCTCATTGAAATCCTTCTGAAATTGAGTTCACACTTAATTCTGTCACACCTTCAGACAGCCCCCTAATGCAGTATTGCTTCCAGTATTTGATTGGAAGTTAAGAGAATCAAGTGAATGCAGTTAAGAAAACAGTAAAACTAATTTCTCGTTCTTCAAGAGAAAGATATCGTTTTTTGCTCCTGTTCTGTCTTTTGGAGCCCTACCTTCAAATGTGTTTACCTATTCGTTACAGCAGACCTATAAAAATTGGCAGAATCGGGATCATTTATGTTTTTTTCATTAAAAAGTAGGAAGTGTGCTGTCTGTGCTGAAGTATTATGGACTTACTAATACAACTAAATAATTTATTCCAGATGAATATCACAGCATTTTGATGACATGTTACTACGATATGCAGTTTATCCATCTGTTTAACGCTGAAATAATTAGCGATGCTGACTTTATAAATATAATTCCCTTATAGCTTGCCCAATCCTGATCTTGTGTTTGATACAGAAGTTAAATGCACGACAACTCTTTCAAGAGTAAAGCTCAATATAATGTTTAACAGTTCAATGGCAAAGCAAGGCGAGTTTTCTGGGTGCTTGTAAGCACTTCCAACTTTGCATTCAGTGCAAGAAATTTTCCTCACTCCTCCCCCAGAATTGGAAACAGCTTCTTCTTGTCTACTTAAGTGTAAAATGTGTTGATCTAATCCTAGCCTATCGTCTTAGCTGCAGAATGAACCTTTTAATTGTTCGTGTGGCTATATTAAAATTGATCTTGCATGCTGAGGTTTCTCGCTAGGGAATGGTGACACTAATATACTGACAAGCAGGATCATTTACTTAACACTTTTGTGGCATGGCAAGTCTGGGAGTCTGAAATTAGAAAAATTCCAATTAGTTTCCAGTTGAGACTTTTCTTTAGCTCATTTTGTATGTAGGGAAATAGAACATAGACAAATGTCATGTGAAATGGGAAACACTTCTGGGCTAGGAATTTTCCATACCAGTGAGGTGGCTGAGAATTAAAATTGGCCTATACATTTTTTTTTTTTTTTTAACGTGGCCAAAACCTCCTTTTTTGTTTCCTTTTCTTCTTTTTCTGGCAGAAGGGAACATATGAGGATGTGCAAATAACTCTTGTGATGGCAGGAGAGCTTTTTTTACTGGTTGAAAAGTTTTGGTTTATAGCAAACCTCTGCTGTTTAATTCCCTGACAGGAGGAGGACCAGATGCTGGTGAGAAGGTAGGCCAAACATATATCCATACTAGCAAATGTCAGGAAGTTTAGGAACACTAAGAAAAAGAAAAAAATGATATTTCTAGGCATTTTTTCCACCACTAAGAGGTTCAGATGGGGTTACACAGAAAAGGAGTGGGAATTTAGAAGCACTCAGTATTAGTCTCTTTCCCTTGACTTTCAAAGAAGCAGCTGCCTACATCAGAAAATCCCAACCATAACTGATTTAGTAATTGGAAAATCAAACCTCTGAGTGTTTATCCATCCTAAATTGAACTCTAGAAGGAACATCAGATCATGCACAACCTGGGTGTTGATGGCTTGATTCATCTCTTGGAACAGTTTTTACTGTGGACTCCAGTAAGTCTGTTTGTGATTTCCTGTATTTATTTATAGTAAGGAGGAAGTTGAGCACGAAGTGACCATTAAAAAAGAAAGCAGATGTACTACACCTGTAGGCTGGGAAAGTCTGTGGGGCAGAACATGTTGGGAAGCTGCTCCAAAGTGAGCAGATACCAGGAGAAGGTTGTGATAGACCAACGGGACAGGAGCTGGTTTGAAGTTAGCTGGGAATAGGTAGTCGTTAGTCCCACTCTCTGTGATGCAAATGAATATTGGTAGCTGTTATATATACCAAGTGAGCGTATGATTTATAGAAGGACTTGCAAAGGAAATAAAATCAAAACATTCTCTTGAAGTGCTCATAAGCATCATTATTCTAGTTATTGTAGGTAATAAATAGGGGGAAATGAAGTGAGTATTTTTTTCAGTGGCTGCACAAATAGCTTCCAAGTGTTTTAATACTTGCACTTTCCTGCGCATGATCAAATTTGTCATAACATTACTTTTAATGTGAGGGAATGAAGAATTAGTTCTTACTTAATGGGGGTATGCCTGTTGTCCTACATAATGCAAATCCGGGAAGCACAATAGTCTAGTTATTAGAAGCCTCTGGATTCTTCTGCGTGTGTGCAAGGACTTGCCATGTAATCTTTGGGAAAGTTATTTATCCTCCTGGGCTGCTTGTTTCTTCATCTACAAAATGGGGATAACAATATATATCTCTATTGCACAGTTTTGTGCAAAATGCTACTTGTAAAGTTCTTCAAACCCCAAAGGGAAGGATGCTTTGGGAGTACAAGTACCACTGCAATCAATAAAGCAATCTCACGCCTGCACTAATACCTCTTCTGCCACTGATGTAACAGCAGTTCTTTGGCTACATAGAATATTCTACTTTTCAATTTCTAATCAAAAATGTTACTGTAAAATATTGTGTAGGTTCTACATTATAATCAGATGTAGCTACAAATGAATCCAGTACTCTCATTAGAGTATTCTATGATTCTATTATTTTTTCATATTTCATAAGCAACATTTGGCAGAGTATTGGCTTCTGTGAATGCCACCCGTATAATTTTTTTCCAATTTCATAAACGCATTACGACAAGAATGTGAGGGTCCCAAGCATACTGTGCAACCTGTATTCTCTTTTAAATGCCCATGCCTTACATGCAAAGGACCCATACACGCACAAGTGTGTGTGAATTTGTGGTGTGTGCCATCATATGCACTCCATTCCTACGTCCTTAATTGCATGCACCCTTTTAAAGTTTTGTCCACAAAAACTTCTCAGCAGCTTCAGCCTGAATTTTCTCTTATTCCAAAGAGATGGAGCAAGTTTCAGTCATCGCAACTGCTGTGGTAATCACTAAACCTCAGTGAAAGTAAGACAACTGCTTACTGTATGTTAATGAGTGTTGCAAGTGTTGCCAGTGCAGATGGAAAATCCCTTTTAAGTGGCCAGGACAATATAAATAATGCATTATATTGCTGAAAAACACCTGCTAGGGAGAAGAATGGAAAACAGCTATTACACGCGCTGGCGAGATGATTATATTGTGAAAAGCAACAAAATCTGTGAAGCTTCAAGCCAGATCCTGTGGCTCGTTGGGGCAGGCTGCCTTCTGCTGCCGTAGGCTTCTGGCCATCGGATTGGCATGGACAGGCACAGCTGGATCATCTCCAGCACGGTGAACGTGGCTGGGGAGAAGGTGGAGGCACGGAAGCTGTTTTTCCTTTATGCTGGTTTTACTTTAAAAGACAACAGGGGTAGGCCAGCAATACAGCCAGTCCGTTAGCAGGCGAGCATGGAAGTCCTTTAAGAGTCTAAGACCAGGGCATCGTGCCAATAAGGATGAGTAAGTCTGCGTTAGAGCTTGAGAAGGCCAGACCCCTTTTTAATAATGGATGTGCTTAATAATCTATTTCATACTAAAATTTTCTGCCTATTGTTAATAGACAGAATTTTAACAGGTTTATTTACGTTAGTACATCAAGAGAGATGGAATCTGTTGCAGGAATTCAGGATAGATAGGAGGGGAAATGTGGATGAAAAATAGGGAAATAACCCCTGTTGAATACACCTAGGCGTCGATGTATCAACTGTGTCTTACACTGTAGTCACTTCACTAATCAATGTTACTAGAACATGCCATAAAAGCAAAGAAAACCAAGATATTCATTAAAGATAAGTTTAAGATGATCTTTTGGTGTCTGATAAACTTACTGGAAGACGCTATCAGGAAATACTGTCTATTTATATGAGTTTTCGTGCTTGCTGCGGTATCGCAGTGCAGCCGTTTTCTCCCGCCTGCCTCCTGTCAATGCAGTAATGTGCCATTATGTGTGTACTGAGGGGAAAATAGGATCATAAGAAATTTCTGTTTGAAGAAGTCTTTCATGTATTGTAGCCCATCATCGCTGTGTTATTTCTAGTGTAAAATAAAGAAGCTGAAAATAAATAATTTAAGAGGCTAACCTAACCTAGATTCTTCTCGTTCCATTGCCTCACAAAAATAAAGAGGCGCTGCTTATCAAGTTAATGACATATTTCATGTCCTGCGTGGCATTTAAAAGTAGACACCCCACACTCGATAACTGAGATACCCATCACAGGGCCCAACGTTGGAATTTCTAGCTTGTTCACGTTCAGTGTTAACTTACAAAGCGTTTATTTCTCAGAGGGGCTGGATCGTTGGCTGTAGCAATCCAGGTTGCAGTCGTGATCCATGCAGGAGTCTCGGGACGCACGGATAGGTTGGGGGCAGCGGGAGACTTTGCATTGCGATTGTAAAGCGGGTAGGTACTAATTATGGTACTAATTATCCCTCTTTGGGTAATGGAAGTTAAGGCTGGCACTTGATACTTCAGGCTTTTACTTCTGGTAGCCGATACTGAGCTAGCGCTGCTTTTCAGAGACGCTGAACGTTTGACTTTTCCTAATGTGAGCAAACACGGTGGAGGCTGCCTGGTGTAAATCTAGCACAGCGCTCACAACGAGTTGTTGCGGCGCTTCCTACAACAATTGTGCTTTGTTCCCTTCAGTTAGGTGAAATGCTTAATTATGTTGCATTGCGCGTTGGAGAACGGCACGTCTCTCCTAATGCTAATGTTACAGGTCTGAAGACAGCACAGTCCGAGCGGCCTCTCGGGTGTCGTAGCAAGATGACAGGGTTATGGTGTGGACATCTCAAAACGCATTCCGGTCTACTTCCCTCTAATTTTTTTTCCACACTGACATCCCAAAGATGACCTAAGTAGCAACGCCTGTCTGAGCTTTTTTGAAAGAATATTTGTAGCTCTCCAACCAGTTGTAAATCTCTTGGATTACCAAGTTGCTGCCTGTTACAATTTTCTATCTTAATCCCTTCTGTATACAGCAGGGCAGATCATTATATAAGATACACCGGTACAAACTTAGAATATGACATGACTGACCTTAGGTTGAGTTACGCTTGACTTTTATTAGGGTGGCACAGATCGGAATATAACGCAGTCTTTCATCAAACAAGAAAACTTCATCTTTCTATAGAGACAACTAAAAATAAACAGCCAAGGGACCAAATTTGCCATGAAATGGTGAACTTACTGAGCTTTTTCATGCAGTCTCGAAGCCTGGTTTCTAAACTGAGTACACGCTGGTGTAGTTCCTCATAGTCATAAGCACCAATTTCTTCCTGGATCCCAGTGAGGACAGTAGACAGATTCCTAATTTCCTCCTTGAACTGGGTGATTAATTTGGCATCAGTTTTGTATTGTTCCAGAACTGGGATCAGTGGCAGGAGCTCGTCCATCTTCTCTTTCAACTCCTGTTAAAGGCAATCAAATGTGCGTTAGAGCACTTTAAAGGAGTTCAATCCCCTAATTCCCTTTAATGTAGTATTTAAGCCTGATTATTAAAATGATTACTGATTTTTGTTACAGATCTGTTATTAGTGTATTGTGAAAGTCTTAGAAACCTCAGACTTAATGGCAGTAAGCAGTAGATAAAATACTTTTTCTACTGAAAGTACGCAATTACCTTCAAGTGACCTGAACCAAACCTGTTGAAGGTCCAACTTTCCGCCCACAAATCGTTTCTTTCCCGTGTGCGGTTGTTGCGTTGCCAATCCTATTATTAAACACTGATTGAATAAAACAAGGCTCCACTTCGGAATCTCGGGGTGCCCCTTTCTCAGGCTTTTGCCCAGTCATATACTTGGAGAATTTGTCTCAGTTTGTAACCTATATTGGCTGCTTATCTGTCATTTCTTAATTATTCTTTTAAATGCACTAATCATAGGGGCTTTATGAAATTTAAACTGATTGTTTGAGGTTGTTTTTTGTTTGGAAGTTACTCTGTAGAAAACCTCAAAGAATCCTTGCAGCCAAAAGGTTTTGCTGTATTGAAAAGCAGAGAGGTTTGTCCCTGGTGTATACAGATCTGTATATAGAGATTTGCAATTCTTTTTATGATTTGAGGAAACAGCAGGACTTCCACGAGCAAATGCCAGAGGGACATGAGGAGATGCAAGCCTGGACAAAACAAGGTAAAGGATGAAAATAAAGATTTGTTAGGTACTAGCATTAGGTGGTAACAGATTGGGAGCAGATGAGGACGCCCAGGGAGAGGCTATTGAAGGGGTTAAAAAAATCAAGTCCTGAAGAATAGCTGGAGTAGTCAGCAGGTTAAAAGGGAAAGCAGAAGAGAACTAAATGGAAGCCCAAGCACAAGAAGGAGGTGCAGAAGCAAATGTGGTTAGAGGTTAGGGTAGTCACCAGGCGTGCGAAGACACGCACGCGCAGTTTGTTACATCGCTTGTATTGAAGGATGCAATAAACAGGGCAGGGCATGTCCTACATAAATACCGTGATGATGCCGCATGCATTTGGGCTAAGGAGATGTGAAAGAAGCTGATAGGCAGGGTCAGCATTTGAGCTGCTTGAAGAGCTGCCTCTGAATTTTTGCCTCTCGAACATGTTCTAAGACGGCTTGAGAGTTCTGCAGTGTCTCTTCATCACCCAGCTAATATACCCATACTGGTTTAACAACTGCTTTCATATTGGAATTATTATTTACTCAAAGCAAAGACTTCTGTGTGGTGCTAGGAAGCATATTTTGCACACGGGTCATTTTAATAGCTAGAAAATTGCATTTTAAATTATAAGCAGATATGTCATTATAAATGGATTTGAGAGCATTAGGAGTTCTATTGGTTCTGTTCTCAAGGGCTCATCCAATTGCATTAGAGTAGTAGAGTTACTGAAATGGAGAGAAAGAAGTGGAGAGTCTTCTTGTCTACAGTTAAAACTCTCTTTATTTGACTGTTTTTATTAAAAACTTGAGCCTACTTTATGCCTGTTAAGATGAACCGTTATTTCTCCTGGATGCCAAGGAGAGTAGGCTTTGTGACATAGAAAGCAGAGCTCCAGGAGCCAAAGTTTTTGTTACTTCATTTTGAAACGATGAACTTAGGCTTCGGTTCTGTGGGGCAGCGAACTGCCAAAAGTCATGGGTAAACCGTGATGGAAAAAACTGCAAAGCTTGTAAAAACTAAGGAAGACAAAACACGTGTAAGAGAATTAGCGAAGGTCACTTACTCCTGATAGGATTTATGCCAGCTGAGGTATCATTTGAGCAAACTGCTGTAATTTTTTGTGGTGATCAGGTATCTCCTGCCTGGCATAAATGCTGATTTGACCGAAGAATGACCACATGCTCAAGTGTGACCTGGATCAAATTTGTGCTCTTTGGTTCTCATCAACGTGGAACCCCAGCGTTAGAATATCTCACTTCAGTAAATGGTATAAAGATGAGTTTGGTATTTTCATGATAAAGAAAATAATTTTATTGGTTCCTGCTGACACTCCTAGCTTGTCGCTATGATGAGTGGTACAAGAACTAATTTGTGTTGCAACACGGATAGGTTGTAGACGTATTCTGGCACGTCACGCCTGCTGATATGAGGGGTTACGCTATATCCAGAATGAGTTTCTTTCTCTCAGGAAAGATAAAGCACTGGAATTTTAGTAGATCAAATTTGAGAAAGCCAGCAGCATATTGTATTATGTTGACCTTTGAAATTACTCTATAATTTGATTGGCTGGAAATCTGTTCTGTACTCGTGGCAAACTGTCAAACTGAAGTTAAATGAGTGGCCAATACAAATATCGAATATTTAAAAGGTTGGAGTACTACAGAAATCTGCTACCTCTGACATCGTGTATCAGACATTCAAATTTTGATATTTTGTTCCTGAGGAAAACTGTAATGAGAGAACAGACTATAGAATCGCATTATACAAACGTGTTGTTATTGTAGCACTGAGCGATGAAGGGAAAAAAGGTGGAGACGTTTCTTACTACCTGAAAATAACTGGAAGTATGTGCTCAAACTCTAATTTAAACTAAGAATGATGACAGAAAGAATAAAGTTTGGTAGTCACAGCAGTAGTGTACTTAATTCCTGATATTATTAAGACCCATTGGATATTCAGTGTCTCTGAAAAATAAACTAGACCCTTTAGCTATGTAATTATTCAGGTATCTAACTTTAGCAGCAATTAGAAAATTAAGTCCATTTTATGTGAACTTTCATAAACACTTTAAAAATATATATTTGGTTAACATAATGTAATCCTCAGAATGTCTTTTCTAGATCCCATCTTGCTGTCTTGCAGTCTAGAAATATCAATTTATCAGACTTGGTGTTTAAAGAACTTAAATATGCTCCTGTAACTTTTCCTTAAAAGTACTTTAGATAGCTTTTTCAGAATACATAACGCTATTTTGAAATCTCTGCAGCCCTCCTTCCTCCCCAAAAGATTGGCTTGTGGTTTTTGTTGTCACTAAAATTCCTTGGAAGTCTTTTTTTAATCACACAGATGTGACTGGAAATGATTGCCGTTCTCCCCTATCCCAAATTCAAAATAGCAAACCTTCAGACATGAAATTAGATCTTAATTGTACTGGATAAAAACTACAATAACCTGATTTATTATAGGCTTTCTTCCCTTCGACTGCAGTAAATGTCAGGCAACAGTAAAAGTGCAGAACTCTCTAGTTGTTTGCTGTTAATTCCATTGGATCTCCCCATTTATCACTGGAGCTTGAATGAATATAAATTTCTCAGTATGACATGCACATTGATACAGAAAAAACAAGAATCTGTTTATCGTGACATTTCTCTAATGACTTAATAGTTAATGGTTACTCCCTATTACAATTAAATTGAACAGAACAAAAGATTATCATCATAAAGGAAGATGTATTATGCTTTTCTTTTCAATGTTGCTCTTGCATGAGCATTTCAAGCTGAGATGAGATCTTAGCAGTCCATGCATTGCTGCTTAGTACATTGCTTCCAGCAGGCTTTCAAAGTTAGTGTTAAAATAAAACCTACTTGAAAATGCTTTGTCATTAATGTCTTCCGATCATCTTCAATTTGCCGAAACTTGGCCTTCAGCCCTTTCATTTGTGTTTCCATTTTTAAAACATACTGGAAATCCCTCTGAGTCCGTAGATTTAAAACTTCAATAGATTGGGACATATTCTGAACCTGTTGAAGAAGAACACTCTCTAAATGCACTTTTTGTTGCTTTACCTTTTTTTCCTGGTTAGGTAATTAAATGTCAGGCAATCAAATGTGCTTATATCAACGCTTCAGTTGCGAGTCATTTATACCACAGCATAGTTTTAAATTCCGTAACTGCATGACAGTACAAAAATTGGGGAACAGGGCTAACAGAGGGCTACCGGGAGCAAGACCTTGAAGCCATAAATGATTTGGACTAGCTTTTTTGGGGCAGAGAGGGGGGGGATCCTTTCAGCACCATCATCTGTGGGCTCAAAAGGCTGTTAGGCAGCGGAGTCTGCTTTGTCACTGGTGGTAGGTGCCGACTGTTCTCCAGGATGTGATTTCTCCCGAGCGCTTCGGGAGGGACAGGACTGGGATTTGGAGATTTTGGTTAGTATGAAGAGCATGACTTTTATTGCTAGTAGGCATTTGTATAATAATTCAGTATAAGGAATTAATGAGGCTACCCAGAACTAAGCTGGGGTGTGCCCATCGTGGAATAATGATTTTGTAAGTAAATATAAAATTGGAAATTTTATCCAATTGTCTCATTGGTAGAAAACCACATTTTTTTACAAATGAGAAGTAGTGGTGAATGTGCAGGTAACTTTTGGACAGCAAGTGACTTTGTAGCTATAACGAGCACTTTTACCACAATGAGGCAAGAATAACTGTCATCTAGAGTAAATGATATATTTTTAACAGTATCTGTTACAGAAGCAATGCTTTTGCCAGTCATAAAAATGACACATTTTGCAAGTGCAGTTATTCTATTTCAGCAAGTGTTTTGTTTTCCCAAAACATGAAAAAAGTAGACTGCTGTCAATGTGTTAGGTACCATACTGAAGTTTTGGCTCAAGAAAAAAAAAAAATTCTACCTTCCTAAAAAAAGACAAACCCAGCAGTATTCCTGGTGTTTGCAAGGGTGTGCAGTGTTTGAACTGATATTCATGTTTGAAAATACTATATGGTGACCTACAGAATGTGTGGGTTCAGGAAATACTGTTAAAAATAGTATACATTGCACAGTTGCCATTAGCAGTTCTTAGAAAGTATTTTTAATGAAAAAAAAGCCAATGTTTCTTTTTTCTTTGCTTTCTAATTGTTGAAAGTAGGCAAATAAAGCCCTTCAGGTCTTGGAAGAGCTTTGAGTGTTTCCATTTGGCAGAAGATGCATTCACATAGAGGCTCTAATTAATTGACTGTGCACGGACTTAGTGAAGTAATAATATGACTTTACATACCGATAATTACCACAGTTCTAATCATAAGAAAATAAATTTTAAAGAGTGATGATTTAGGTTCTTTTCCTTGGCAGCTCAGAGAAGAGCTGTTGAGATCTTAACACCTCTCCAGCCCACACCCCAAAAGAANAAGACTCTGGGGGCTGAAGTCTTCCTCTGTTAAGTAAACAGAAGCACGAGGGGAGGGAGCTCCTCTGCGTGCTGGTTCATCCATGGTCCTCTCCCTGCATCTCATGCTGTGGGCTCTGTCACAGCCTGAAACCAAGTCCCTGCTGAAGTTCATGGAGGTTTAGGGAGGGAAAATCGGCGGGGATCTGGCACTATATTAGCGCTGGGTGATTTTTCTATAGCTAGAAAAATACGGAAAATTGTATGCTAAAGAAAGTATTTTTAAGTCTAGGTTTTACGTTGCTTTCTGCTGCTGTTCACACACTCTTGGGCTCCGGGTTCTGTACCCCCAGCTGCGATATGACAGCTCCAGCCGTGGGTACCGACACAGGGAATGCAGAACAACAGGCTGTGTCTTCATGGCCACAGCATTTTTTCTTTCATTTCTTTCTTTCTCTTTTTTTTTTTTTTGTTGATGCAAAGTAACACTTCTCTGGTTTTACTATATCTGCGGTAGTGGGTAATACTGGAAATAAGAATTGGGTTGTTTGGGGAAAATTTGCACCACCAGAGAATGGGTAAGTAGTATCATTTGAGGAAAGAGCAAACGAAAGAAAATTAGAACTGTTTCTGTTCTGTACAGCCTGCTTCGCAGGTGCTGTCATGGCTATATCTCGTTATTTGTTGATAAGAGACAAGGAATGACCTTCAGGAGTCTCGTATGATTGAAGCAGAAGCTGCAGTTTAATCCCACAGCAGCCAGCTGGTCTGAGGTGGGATTTGTAACTGGTTTTACACAGAAAAATCAGTCCTGTCTGTGCGTAAGGAAGAATTTTGGGAGGAGGGAACAAGAGAGAAGGTGCAACTTCAGTTTGCTAGATACGTGGCGTGGGTTGGGAAAGGAAAATAGACAAATGAGTATCAGTGGTGAGAAGACGGGTAGGGGATATACCCTGAAGGAACATTTTTAGTAGATAACTCTTCAGTGCTCCATTACTTATTAAACTTGGAGGGAAAGGAGTGGATTTCCGTGGGAAGTTTTAGCGATCACAGAGGAGGAGTTTGTTGGGAAGACTTACCTTCTCTAGCAGCTGTCTGAGCTGCCTGCTTTTGGCATCTCTTGAACATAGGTTTTGTTCAGGCGCAACAACGGTGCAGATGCAACGGCCGTCGGGGTCCTGGGCTGAACTATAAACTTGCCACCCTTCCTTGGGGCTAATCTGCGTCTGGAACAACAGAATAATAAAAAGAAAGGGAACTGAGCCGAGTTCTTTGTTGTTTGAAAAACCACTACCTCGGAGTATTTTGGTTTATTTTTGCAGGTGGGTTTGCAAGGAGGTTTTTGCAGGAGGTTTCTCCTAGTCAACGTTTCTTAGTCTCTTAACTAATTAGATCGGTGGTTTCGCACAGTTTTGTCACATCTCACGCCTCTGTAATGGTTCTCTAGAAGCGTCCAGCACACCTTGTCTCCAGAGTGGATGAGGACAGTTTTCTGCTTGTGATTCAGCACAAGCTAGTTGATTTAATTCTTTGCAAAGGGATGCTAGAGGTTTTTCATCAGCGGAGAACAAACGTGTCCTTTCAGCCTGGATGACTTTCACTTTAGACTAATGGAAACAACAAAGACAGAAAATAACAAATACAAAACCCCGAAGAGAGAGCACAGGGTACGTGACTCGCGCGCCGGGGATCGGCTCGGGGTGTGGGTTAGCAGCTTTGCTCTTAAAGATGCAGCCCACGGGAAGCTGTTCTGCATCGACCTCTGCAGAAGAGCGCCTTGCTGCAGGGTGGTGCGGAGAAGCGTCCGCTTAGTTCAGGCGAATGGGGGCCACGGCCAGCATGGCACAGCGCAGTTAAGACATTGCACGTCCTTCACTGGGACAGAAGAATTCTGGAAATTCCTAACCCGTTCTTTTTTTACAGCAACCACCAGCGAGAAAGAAAAGCAACAAATCACGTTTGCTTGCTAACACCGCACTGCATTTAAGGTTTGGGCGATACCTTGTGAGACGAGGTGTCTGTCTATTTCAGGGGACATATAGAAATACACAGCGTAAGAATGAGAGAAAGCAATATAATTAGATGACTGAAAAGATTCAGGTGATGGAATTAAAACCAATGGACGCAAGAAGTAATTTACTTTCTAATCTGTAACTTAAAGTTCATATTCTGCATTATTCTTTTCTAATAATATAGTGTTGACTCCTGAATTTTACAGTACAGATGCTAATGGATGCCATTGAAGTCATGGTGGTCTGGGCGCAGCTGGACTCAATTACCAGTTATATTATAAAATTGTACTCGGTGTGTCAGCACAGAGAGTGATTATTTAAACCGGCAAGCTTTGATATTGACGTTTTACTGGCGGCTTAGTGCAGAGTAAGTAAGTTGTAGAGTTCCTCACCTCCGAAGAGATGCAATCTCTCTGCAGACTGAGGTTGGAAAAGAGCACAGACTTTTCACGACGACTCCTCTGAAGAAGTCATTGAAGATAGCAGTGACCTCTTCTACTACAAAGCTAATTGAAAAATCAAAATTGTATTGGTCCCCTGTTTTGCAAGAAAAACCAAAGTGTCATAATGTAGGTGACTAAAAAGAGGACAGCTGATCTTGCCTTAGGGTTTGCTAGAAAGGCATGCCCAGAGTTCAGTGCTGAATTATACTGGTGTTCTCTTCGCCTTCATTTTTAGGGCAAAGGGAGTCTAGTTTAAGACACGGAGAACAATAAAAACTAAGCAAAATTACGTCTGCAGAGACAATTTAAATGGGTTTTGAGCAGCTACTAAAATTGCGAGCTTGAACAAGTGAAGGCTGTCAAGGCTGGTAACCCTTGCGAAGCGTAAGCTCTGTTCCCTCCAGCAGTTTCCATGATTCTCTGCAGAACTTGTGCCCAGACGGTGCTGTCGTGCAAGGGCAAGGAAACCGAGTTTTTGTTGAATTTCAGGAACATGTTCAGGAACCTAGAGTTGTGATTATAATTCCCTTAGGACAGAAACACTTAAATGAGTTTTTGAAAAATTGTGATATTTGGGCCTTATACCTGCTATGTTTAGATTGGTGCCAACTGGTTTTACTGCATTCAAGGAAATTTTCTACAGTGGAGAATGTATGAGATACCAGGATCATGCAAAGTCTACAGTAAAGCCATGTACTATATATATGCATATATATACACACTACATATAATCCAGGCTGCATTATCAAAGGTACTTATATATTCTAGTGATGTCTTGAGTGTGTCTCTTGGCCTTATCTAAGGAAAAAAGAAACTTTATTGATTAACTTAGCAGGTATTTTCTTGCGGTGTCTTAACATACGGCTTGATTTAAAAAAGTAACTGCTATTTGGGAAAATGTTTCTCACAGTCAGAGACCGTCAGGCCCAATACGAGTGCACAGTTATTGGCTGCCCATACATAAATAAGCACTCAGCTGTAGTACTCCTGCAATTTGGGCTACAGTTCTTTGCGGTATTCTGTGGTTTCCTGTGTTTGGGCCATTAGGGTTCCTTCATTAATTAGGACGGGTAATATGAGTGGCTGGAAAGCTGCTTGGCAGAGGGGGACCTGGGGGTGTTGGTCGAAAGCCGACTGAATATGAGCCAGCAGTGTGCCCAGGTGGCCACGAAGGCCAACGGCATCCTGGCTTGTATCGGAAATAGCGTGGCCAGCAGGAGCAGGGCAGCGATGGTGCCCCTGTACTGGGCACTGGTGAGGCCGCACCTCGAGTGCTGTGTTCAGTTTTGGGCCCCTCACTCCAAGAAGGACATGGAGGTGCTGGAGCGTGTCCAGAGAAGGGCAACGAAGCTGGGGAAGGGTCTGGAGCACAAGTGCTGTGAGGAGCGGCTGAGGGACCTGGGGCTGTTCAGCCTGGCGAAGAGGAGGCTGAGGGGAGACCCCATCGCCCTCTACAACTGCCTGAAAGGAGGTTGTAGTGACATGGGGGTCAGTCTCTTCTCCCAGGTAACAAGTGATAGGACAAGAGGCAATGGCCTCAAGTTGTGCCAGGGGAGGTTTAGATTGGATATTAGGAAAAACTTCTTCACGGAGAGGGTTGTCAAGCACTGGAACAGGCTGCCCAGGGCAGTGGTGGAGTCCCCATCCCTGGAGGTATTTAAAAGCCGGGCAGACAAGGTGCTTAGGGACATGGTTTAGTGGTGGACAGGTACGGCTGGACTTGATGATCTTAAAGGTCTTTTCCAACCAAACGATTCTCTGATTCTAATATGAGCGATCACAGAGAAAAACAAGCACGTGTGTAGATGCACTTTGCTTTTTTTTCTCTTCTGTTATTTTTTTAGCTTGACATTTAATCCCTACCTCAAGCAGAAGCTGCTGTGCAGGGAAGGAGCTAGAAGGCATCAAAACCTTACAGAAGCTACTGAATGTACTCTTCAAATCAGGCTTACTGCTGACAGGCCTTAGTGAACAAACACGAAAAGAAATAACAAGTGGAGAACAGCAATGATAATAAATTATGCTAGTTCTTGAGAATCTGGGGAAAACACAGGAGTCCCTACAAAGACCAATATTAATCACTGCCACGGCAGGCTGCTGTGCTACGTTCACTTCACGTACCTCCAAAAGACTGATTTTTTTCACTTGCACTTTTATATATTCTGATGAAACTGTTATAGTTACCTCCATTGTTACTAGTGACAGGGCAAATGGCAGTACAGAACATGGTTGCTTAAATATAAACAGTGTTTTTCAGCTTGCCTTGCATTTTCAATCCTGGGCCTGTAACAGAGCTGACAAGAGGAGGCCCCTTCCCCGACCCCACCTCCTCGTGCGGCTCTTCCAGCTGAAGGGAGGAAACCAGGAGGTTTTGCTCTTTGTCCCTGGTACAATATACACAACTTAGGAGCTGCGTGTGTGCCAGGAGGGAGCTTCTGGAGAAGTGCACGTGCTGCACTGTTCGCTGGACAAGCCGCCAGTGGGTAACTCTTGATGGCAGACAGAAACCAGCCAGCCATGAGCTCGGTGTTCCTGAGCACCTGGGGCACGATGTCCCTCAGCCAACAGCTAAAGCTTAGGAGAAGGTAGCAGATTTGGGGTGCTTGGGTTTATGCAAAAAGAACCCCACAGGATTGAAGTTAATATTTTTTTTTTTTCACTTGGCAGATGTTGCCAAGCTCAGATAATCAGGTTTTATGTGTCCCCAGCTCTACAGGCACTCCTACTCCTCTGAGACACAACATGTGGGTGCAACCGCAGCTCCATGAGTGCCAAGAGCATCCCTGAAGGCATTTACCTCCGCAGAGCTCTCCTGCAGCCAAGGGAAGCACAACACTTCACACTGCTTGGAGTCTGAACATGTTAGTATATACAAACACACGTGTGTGTGTAAAAATAGATATATGTATGTGTGTTATAATAACTAGTGTTGTCTCTTAGTTACTCAGTTGCAACTTTAAACATGGATTTAAGTGTGATAAGGAACTTTATTACTTGTAATATCGTATTGCCACAAGAACCAGCAATATGGATTGCAGTTCGATGAGCACAGTTACATTTAAGGGAAGTAAAATAGAGCTTTTCCTTGTCTTCTCACCTTCTTGCTGCTCTAAACCACAACAGAATTCTTTCTTACACCACCATTTAATTAATTTTAAAGTAGTAATATTTAAGGTCTAAATGCAGTGATTTTCTGCAGTAATGCTTTTTTTCTGCATGCATATATTCAATTAATCAAATGTTGATTAGTAAATGCATCATTTTTAGTTACAACTAAAAAACGAAGTTCTGAGCATGGTGAACTACTGTACAAATAGTTAAATTCACATTTTACATAACATACTATTATGTAAACATCTGCTTGCAGTTACACAAAAAGATACAGAGAGAAGGGTGTTTTACTAAACATTTAGGAAAATGGTCTTCTAGTTTAATTTATGAATACCAGTATAGTGTTCCCTCTTCTCCAATTAAAGTATTACTTTAATTTTTAGCCTTCTCATGAGTAGCTAATCACAGCTTTGCTGTAGGTCTTCATTAACGGAGGCTGCTGTATATGAGCATCAACCATACAAAGTGATATTTGTGTCATTTGTATTATTCCCATATCAGCTTTTCTTAAAATCTGGTACCCAACCTCCTAGTACCAATTTTATTTTGTTTCTAACAGCTATTTATTTGCTTAACTGTACTCTGATACAGAAAAATAGGAAAGAATCATACCCTGTGCATATTGTAGTGAATAGCTAATATATAACATTTATTCAGACAAAAAGAAACCTAGTCCCAGACGTTTTTTTTCTTAATAATGCAATACATTTTTCTGGAGCAGTAAACATAGGAAAAAAAAGTCTAGACAAATAAAATGACATTGCTGTACTATTTTTAGCATCTCACGCTCAAGAGGAAGGCATTTGTTCTTAAATATTTAAGGAAGCTATTTTAAAATCTCTCCTTTCATAGTACGACCACAACATGCCCACCAATGTGCAGTTTTCTGATGCCCAGAGAGAAGCATGCATTAAGTGATGACAGGAAGATTAGCAGCTTAAAAAGAGATTTACAAAGAGGCAACAGACTAAAGCTTTTGCTGGCACTTAAATACTACTTCAGCATTAAGATGGCTTGCAACACATCACAGCTACTTACTAGAGTATCTGGAGTGGTTATTCTGGTGGTGTTTAGTCCTACCAGAGACGGGAGAGTTTGGGACATCCAGTTAGAGATCATTGCCATGGTGCTGAGAACAGCACCAAGCTTCAGCAGTGGAGGACTCATGGCTGTGGAGCTAATGAGTTTTCATAGTGAGTGATTATCATCCCAGCGCAGGCTGGCAGCAAGAGGCGTGACTGCAGCACACAACATCCACAGCAGGGAAGGAGAGCCAGCTACCCAGCTTTTATCATCCATTAAAAACACTCGCATCCTTATTTGCCCTCTGCCTTTCTGCTCTTACTAACAAATACTTAGGACTGTCTTACGCTGACCGCTAAATAAGCGGTCCTTTCTACGCTCACAGTCCTTGCGGTTACCAGTGGGAGATGGCACGGGTGAATTACCTCTTTATAGGTGCTGGAGAGTCAATTAGCACTAATTAGTGCGGTCCTTGCAGAGTGGTATGTGTTCCTGTCCTAAACGAAAAAGCCCAATCACCAACCCAAACCCAAATAACGCCCCGCTCCCCATCGCTGCTTTGTACGAATATGCTTGGGGCTGTTTCTAAACGTGATCCTACACGGGTCCGGGTGGGTGGGAAGGGGCAGAACTATCAGCCTGCCCATGAAAACACAAGAGCTGTCCTTCTCCGAAACCCTTCCGAACCTTCCTTCATTTGGCAGTCTCACATCAATTACGAACATCTGTGACTTTATAATTTGCACAGCTTGTTATGAAGATATTTGTTCTTCATAAAAGAACACTGAAGCAGTAAAGACCCACATTTCTCAGTGTTCTCGTTAGTTTACAAGCTTTTAAACTGCGAGTTGTTGCGTTACATCCAGGGCTGGCGGGCTCAGTACGTCTTCCTTGCCGTTTGGATGGGAGCAGAAGGCAAATTGTGGGTTGCTCATGTGGCATTTTGAGGCTTCTTTTGGCTCTGATCTGCTGTTAAACCTGCTGTTCCCCGGTGCTGTAGAATGAGCTCCAGGTTCAGTAGCAATTTATCTTTTTAATAAATTTAGCAAGCAGGGGGCAGAACCCCAGAAAAAAAGAGTGTAGAAATCATTGTGCCATTGGGGGAGTTTTAGTTTTTTAGAATTATTTTAAAAAGAAGAAATGCTGAGCAAGGATTTCTAACAGCAATTATTTTAGAGAGAACCTGCTTAAAAGTGTGCATTGAGCCAGACTGCTGTATTTTTCCCAGAGGCAGTTATGGACTTTGTTTCTGGATTTGCTTCCAAAAGACTAGACTTTTCTTAAGGAATTTTGGTGCTTTGTACGAAGGAAACCTGTAGTGAAACTGAAGGGTTGCATTTTTATAGGAGTGTGTGATCATGAATGCATTCATGAAAGTTACTAAACCCCTGCAAACAGTTTTTCAGATTCTCGGAGCTTGTACACCAAATTCAGGCTAGACTTTTCTCTTCCAGCATTCATTTAGAATTATTTCAATAAATCTCTGCAGTTTAATGAAGACACATGGAAAATTAATTTTTTTAAAAGAAATTGAAAACCACATTGAGAGCTATTACAGTAATCTGATAAGGAGTCTTCCAGCAATAGAATGCAGAGAGAAACTCTGTGCATCCAAGTACTACACATCTTGTGGGAGTTACACAGCAAGGTGGGCTGTGAAATGTTTCAAATGCTCAAAACCCCTAATTCACTGAAGAGATGCATTTGAAAACAGTTGTTTTCCAAATGAGGAGTTTGCTTATATACAGATTCTGCACGGAAAATAAGCTTTCTGCTAGTTTCTCTGTATATGTAGACGTTGCAGTAAAAGACCTAAATGTGAAAATGATAATCAGTTAAACACTAAACATGTTGTAGTTGTATTTGCCTGTAGCATGTTGAATGCACGCACTTGTTGCATGCATTTTGATTGATTTCACATACTTTGTCTAATTGATATCAAAACTCCTGGGATAAAATAACACACAAGGGCTGTTTTCTCCAGAGAACTCGGATTGCTTTCAAAATATGAACTGATGGTTGATGACGCTGATGTCTGAATAAGAAAACACTTTTCAGAGACGTAGTCTCTGAAAAGGTTCCTTTCCTGAACAGTGGAAATACTCACTGGAACTGCATTTTGCTGGTGTTCTTATCAGAACTGTAGAAATGCCCCCAAACCCCCTCTGTTAAGCAACTAAAACTTTAAAATAATTTTAGCTGTATTTTGCCATAAATATTTGGGTAAATTAAAAAATGGCAAGCAAATAGTAGAAAATTTTTGTGAGAAACGCATCTGAAATCACGTATACAAAGATTTTACCAGAAACCACAGAATAACTGAAGAGTTATTCTCATCTCGTTAGGACGTAGAAACAAAACCTTATGATCTGTGCCTCATTTCAGCTCTGTGTTTTGCTTTTGTTTTTTTTAAAAAGGTGCATTTTCACATTTCTGGTCTATGATAAACTGCTATTAAGTAGTTTTCTGAACAAGAGCTAGACAGCGACAGCAGTTCTAAAATCTGAACATTATTCTTTTATTACCCTGAAATTGCTACTGATAACGATAACCTCCTCTTTTCCTAGCTAACTTCCCCTGAAGTCAGTAAAAGCTAAAATATTTATACAGAATGACTACAGATGCCGTATTTTGATCTTACATAGAAGTATGTGAATCTGTAACGATTTCAGCGTTGTTAGCAGAGTTATTGTGTACCACTTCTGTAATGTTC
>VYZW01022967.1:33444-65984 GCA_013401315.1 Balaeniceps rex
AACTGCTATATTATAAATTAGTAGGGGTATTAAAGGTATTATTAAGGTATTCTGTGAATGCCCTTATTTATTGTTATTGCATAAGAAGAAGTTGGAGGCTCTTCTAGTCTCCAATATTTACTTTCACTTTGAGATCCTGTTACGTTTTGATATAGATTAAATAAAGTCTAACGTAAATGAGAATACAGCCCAACGTTACGTTATCACCGCTGAGGTATAATCTCTGTACTATAAACAGTAGTTAACATCGGTATTAGGAATAGCAACAAAGCCAACATCCTGCGAGTCAGCAATATGTGAGCACACACATAAATGCATGGAAAATGTCTAATTACCTCCTGGCTGGAGGAAAAGAAACGGTGATTGTAAGAGAAGAAATGAAGTTCAGCAGCAGTCACTTAGCCCTGATGTCAGCTTATTTAATGTATATTTAAAAAAAAAAAAAAAAAGAATTACCTCATTTCCAAATATTTCTTAAAATTCCAAATCGTGTTCATGGGTAAATGCTATAAAGGCTTTGCCTAAAACCTTGCATTTTATGCAGAGAGAGATCAAAGTGATTGCATACTCATGGCTCAGCTGTCTTAAATTGCTTCCTTTGAAGCAGAGCAAAGTCAGGAATCTTAAATCTCAGTAAGTTTGTACTTTGACAGGTTCGGTTTAGAAAGTAAGCTCACACATAAAAGTCAAAGCTTCCCTTGTTACAGTGTGGTTCTATGGTGTATAGAGTTCGTTCTCTTCATGTGATATATTCTAGTGGTGACTCGGCAGTGCATTGATTTAAAAAATGTATGTCGGTACGTTAGTCCCTGAGAATTATTATTTATTCACATAAGGTTAATGCATGTATAAAGCAAAGCTCTCAGAATTTGAATAGCAATTAAAATTCATAGAGCTGCAGGTGGACTGAGCAAGAACATCTCTGCCCTTTCGGTTCAATTCCAATCCTCTGAATTTATAAACACTGAGAAAATATTAGCTTTTTCATCTAACTCGGTGTTTTTGGTCAGCAAAAACCCCTGGCTTTGCAGTGTTACTGTGAGTAGTAACACCCAGGTTCTTTGTAAGAGCAGACCGAGGTACGTGCCCTTTCTGGAGACCGTCCTTTCACCAGCTCCTCTGTGCACACACGGTGACATTCTTCAGTCAGGCATCTCCACTGAGGGGAAAAAGTGTCCAGCAAGGGATTTTTAAAGTCTGTTGTCCACAACATGCTTCTATACCAACGCTGTTGAGGTGACATTCCTTCTGATGTGGTCTTGGCTATCTGCTTGTTCATTTTTCAAGCTTCAGGGAGCTTCCTTTGAATGAAGGAAGACATTGTTCTTGGAGAGCATTTTCATGGTTTTCCCCCACCTATTCTCGTGTTCTGCTGTTAGCAATTCCCAAATGTACAGGTATGAAGTAGCGTGTCTACAGTGGGCATAGGTCATGATGGGAATTGCCTGGGCACTGGCTGGGCAGTGTGCTTTAGGGAAGTCTGCGGGTAACTGAAACAGCTGGGGGAAAAAAATGGGCAGGGAAGAGTAACAGAAATGAAACCAAAAACAACTTCAGTTGATTTGCTGCCGTTTTAATTTTCAATAACACTTACATCAGATACTCAGTAAAACCTCATAAGCTTTTCCCTCAAATGTGTGATATGACGATGGATCTAACGGGAGAAAAAGAGTTTAGTGAATGACCCTTTTCTGCCCTCTTTATTTCTCTGGGAGATCAAGGTTATTCTTGTTTACTCACAAAGCTGCTTCTCTAAAATACAGAGAGATATCTATTTAGCAGAGAATGACTAAAGCTTGTGCAGAGAGTCCTTCTCCCTTCAACAGAGGCTGGGAACCTGCATGCTTTTGGAGGATCCTGGCATCCCTCCTCTTGCTGTGAACATCCACAGAACGGTGGGGTGCAATGCTGGATGGTCCTGGGTCTGGAATTGGGTGGGCGTCGCACAGTACTGCGTTTTGATGTTCTTTTGAGAACTGTAGGGATTGGATATAAGGATTTATGCATAATTCCTCCTGGAGTAATGCTCATGCTTAAGGTTTTTAACCATGTGTAATTTTGCCTTTTTTCCACCCTCAGAATACATATTATTCTGTTGAGGGCAGGTGAGCTGGCTTTCACTGAGGATAAATTTAAAACGAAACTTGGTTCTTCTAAGATGTCTAGAAGCTGAAATTCACCAGGGAGTTAGATATAGATAATCCTGGGGTAGAGCTTGAGCCATGAAAATCAGTGAATTCTGTTGTAATTTAATAAAATAAGTGGGTTTAGCTGGTTCTGACTGCAACTAGATGTCAGAAAACAAAGGCATGAGACACTTAGGACAGAAGTCCATTCAGACTCTGTGAAAACGGCCAGCACACATTAACCAGAGGAAGGTTCGGTTATGCGTACAGCTTTTGGCAGTCAGTGGTTACGGACCCTTAAACTGGAGGTTGCCTGTGGACTGTCACATTTAATAGCCCCAGGTAAGTTTGTTCAGTCCCTTTTTAAAATCTTGAATCTTTTTGAGTGAGGAAAAAGACAGAAATGAAGAAAGGAGAACAGGTTTGTAAAATAAAATTCCCTGTAAAAGGGGAATTTTGGCTTTCGGAAGAGACTAATGGGCTACGTCTGTACTTATAACTACAACAGGGTTGGGGCATGGGGTTGGATGCTGGCCCGTAGCAAACTACTGGTTGTTGTTAACATGCTCCCTGATAACCTTCTTTTTGATGAGGAATTTGGGTGTCACCTTTGAAGGCTCAAGGTTCTGTTCCCAGCCCCTAGTGAGCAAAAAGAGAAATGTATTAAATCGGTGCTGTTGTCTGAAGCGAGTACGGTGAGAAATGCAATTCTGCAACGCTCAGCAGCGAGCAAAACCAAACGTAAATATGAAAACCCACAGATGTGTCCCAGGTGTTGCGAAGATCAGTGCTCTTACCTCTCACGCGGTAACACTGGCTTGTACAAATAAATAAACCACTAACCAAAATGCGGTTTAGTCTTGGCTACCATCTTCCTGAAATGACAAAATGCCAGTTTGGTAAGTTTTGATATGGATGATTTGAGATTTCTACGTACACGTGAGAAGCAAGACTGTAAAAGCTACTTTGAACGTTTACAAAGTTTACAACAACTCTGTAAAACTAGTGGGAGATGGGAAAAGAGCTGCAGGGAGGAAGAGGGGGGAAAAAAATGGAGCTGTAAGTACCGAGCTGTGCTTAGCAGTGAGGTATTAGGGATCGCTGCCTCTTTGCTCCTAACTTGTCACTTGAATATAACAAAAGACACCTGGAAGACAGACAATCCACAGCACCTTTTTATAACTTTTTATAAATTTAGTATTCATGCACGGGACAGTGGCAGGCATGCCTGCGTGCCCATCCTCAGCATGCTCATTCTGTCACTGGGGAATTCTGCTTGCTGTGTGAGGGTCGATATCCTGGAGAATCAACAAAATCCTGAACTGGTTAATATTCTTAGTAGTGGAAGTTGCCTCTTTTTTGGGAAATACAAGGCTACTGTAGTTCATACAGCGTACGATTTTCCAGGATCCCAGGCTCAGCAAGCGTGTTGGACAACCACAGATACCCACACTGCTTTGAAAAGTCATTTGTATTCTGCCTTTCCTTCCTCCGTTTCCACCAGCGGTTTGACTTAGCTGTGATTGATGTACCACTCCGCGGAGTGTTACATTAGCGCAACGCCCAGAAAAATCCATATATGCAATAGTTAGCAACTCAGGAGGGGCCGTGGTCTTTGATTAGGAAAGAGTGGCAAAGTGCATTGAAAGTCCTCGTAAAACTGGCCATGGAAAATTGGGAGCCAATGTAAACACTGAGATAAACGTAGAATATTTCTTGATATCTTGTGGCAAATAAAAACTGGGGAGAGAGTCTGAAGTTCATAATATAACCGTGGCTTGCGTGGTGGTACTTAAAGGTTAATCATTTCAGTGCTTGTGAGTCTTCACCCTGCAATCCGTTATCCTTTGCCCCATTTTCATGTGTCACTAAAACAGGTATCGAATCCTATTCTCTGAGTCAGAAAGCTGCGGTCTCGGACTAATAATGAGTGATTTTTCAGTTATTGCAGCAGCTGAGGAGACAGTGGAAAATAGTTGGGCTTTGTGTTGCTTCCAGATGCAAAGCATTCTAAAAAAATAACTGTACACATCATGTCACGCTACACTCCTCCTTTTATAGTCGCGTTTTATGACCAAAGGAAACGAGGTCATTCCCAATTTGCGAGATGACTGGAATTCTGCAGTTCTGCGGGGTTTAGTGGGCTGACAACAGGAGTGTAAATGATGAAGACTCAGGCGATGCCACATCAGAAGCCTTCTGTTTACTGACACTCCATACAGTCTGTAACCTATATTTTTAAAATGTCTTCTCAGCAGTTTAACTCTAAGGCTATTTTTTTATCATCTCCAGCACTTAATCCTTGTGTGCAGTCATAATCCTCTATTTACAATATCAAAATTAAAAACTGCAGAGATGACTGTTATCTCGCAGGAGAAAAACATGAAACGTGTGAGGGGCGGGCGTCAGTGAATAGCTTAGAAGCAAAGATTTCATTTCCAGAGAAAAAGGTTTCTGTCCACAAGAAGGCCGATGCAGGCATTTTCCTTTCTAGCTTGAATTAGGGGGAATTCGCCAATTAAGAATCACAAAGTCAGTGAGTCTCTAAAGGACTGCTTAGCAGTGCGATTGCGAAGAATAAAATTCACAGGCAAAGCTGGTGAAGTTTTACCTAAGCTTTTAGATTTAATTAATAAAAAAGGGCCAAGATTTTGGTTAATGAAGGCATTTACATAACTTTTGAGACTTGCTATTAATTTTACAGGGAGATTTAACCAACTCATTAATAAATGACAGAGAAATTTAACAAAAGATTTCTCCTAAATCTTGTAATTCGTTTCTGCAGCTCGGCTAAGAGAGATGCAGAAAGCGAAGGAACTACTTGCACAAGGGCAAATAATAACTTTGGACACACGACTTGTGCTGGAGCTCCTGAAAAGTGTTTTCGATCCAAGAAGATAATTTAAAAAACATGCAGAAAGTCATCTCGGGGATCACAGAACAAGAAAAGGAAATTCCAATCCCAACTAGTGCAAAGGTCCTGAGGGTAAGGCCCCACCTAATATCAAAGAGTACGCAGCATTTTGAAAGCAAAATCGCTGTATTCTTCAGGTCTGTTGAAACCTGAACGTCTGCAGAGGAAAAGCTTTAATTCATTTCTGTGATATCGCCATATCTTAAAACCGAAGTGACTAAACTACAGCCAGTTACAGTTCACCTGAGGTGCTTGTTTGGATTTCATGAAAGCTTAAGTTCCAGACTATCTGGCATGCACTTTTCTGTAGTTTAAAAGGAAAAAAACCCATCAGTCATATACTACAGTATAGAACATAGTAGTCAAGATCCAGATACATAAATATAGTCCTCTTGCATCCAAACTATTCACGTACCAGTCCTTCATACGCTGAAAGTAACCGAGAATATCGATACTTTGGTTGTCAACAGAGGAAAACTGTTGATAATTGTGTCGTCGTTATTGCTGGAGCGAAAGGTGAAATTCTTTAATTGTGGGGAAGTATTTTGCTGTATGGTTTCTGTGAAGCATCATTTAGTATCATGAGTCATTATAATGTCTTTCCTGAACAAACAAAGTATCATCGTTTTTGGTCTTCATAGTGAGCAGAAACACTTCAATTTTCACCTGGAAGCCCAGCATGGCCTCGTTAACAAAACCATCAGGGGCGCGATGTGTGCTCTGAGACACATGGCTTGGGGTGAAACTGTCTTTTTCAGCATCTTGATAGCGAGAGGGAGGTAGGAAATGCTGTCAATAAGTAGAGCTTACATTTTCAAATGTGGCTTGGGAGGAGAAAATTATGAAGTATTTAAGAGTTCCAGCAAAACTATGTGAAAAAAATCTGGCTGCTTTTCTCTCCTCTCAAAATCTTAATCCCATTTGAGAGCACCGGAGATAGCGCCTCGGAAGTGAACTCTCTTTTTCAAAGATCTGACTATACCATATCTGGAATTTTATTTCCTACCTTTTTATCCTGAGCTGAGTAAAGCATGTTAGGGTTAGATTTTTTTTGAATCACTCAGTACTTCCAAAATATCGCATAGAGAAATGATTCAAGAACACAACGAAATACATGTTGTTTTCAGGCACTTCTAAATATCAGGAGGTTGATGATTGCTGGTGGTCTTAAAGTATTTAGTATTTGAAATCTAAGTGATTTAGATTAGTATTTGAAATCTAAGTGATAGGACGAGAGGCAATGGCCTCAAGTTGCGCCAGGGGAGGTTTAGATTGGATATTAGGAAAAACTTCTTCACGGAGAGGGTTGTCAAGCACTGGAACAGGCTGCCCAGGGAAGTGGTGGAGTCCCCATCCCTGGAGGTATTTAAAAGCCGGGCAGACGAGGCGCTTAGGGACATGGTTTAGTAGTGGACAGGTACGGTTGGACTCGATGATCTTAAAGGTCTTTTCCAACCAAATGATTCTGTGATCTAATAAAATTATCATAGCTTTCCTTTCATTATTTGAAGCCTAATAAAATTACCTGCAAGGTGCAGGCAAGGTGCTCTGCCTGTTACGGGGTGGGACTTGCCTTCTGCTGCTTGCGCGGTGTCACGCAGAAATCATCACGACCAGTCAGCTCTTTGCTGTGTTTTACTGCCTTCTGTCCCGACCAAGCGAAAAGTCTGTTCTGGGGTTTTGTCTTGCATTGGTGCCAAGGTTCAGATCTCCTGGCGTTGATCGTATTACCCACTACACGTTGACTTTTAAAAAGCGCCAAGATGTTAAACCATAAAAGCAAAAACTATTAGAAGGAAACTGGAAAAAAAGGGATGCATCTTAGCCAATTTGCCAAAGCGCGGGTGGTGTTAGGGCAATTAAATAGCGGTAAGAAAGCACTGAGGTCCATCCTTGTTAGCCTTGGCAATCTGTTTTAAATGTATAACTAGAATAAAATGATTTAAAATCTATCTAAAAAGAGATGGTTTGACAGAAATAGGAAGGCGCTGAAGAAACTATTGCGAGGTCAAAAGTGGGAAGTTGAAGAAACTGCATTTCACATATGCTGCTTTTTTATTGACTTTTTGCTTTTGATGGACTAGCAAATTATTGTTTGTTTGTTTTCTTATGGATATAACACAGTCAATCTGTCACAAAGAAGGAGAAAAGTGGTTCCAGATGGAACCCACCTCAGCCAGTGCTTAGGGAAAATATTTGTCTTTTTTTGGGCCAGATGGGATGCCATAGGGCTATTTGCAAGAATTAAGTGTTTTTTTCTTTAACATATAATGCGGGAAAAAAAAAGGGTGAAAATACATCCTCTAGCTTGAGAACACGGCTGCTGTAGGGAAACGCCTGCTGCCTGTGTTCGTACTTCTCCGACGCTTTCTTGCAGTCACAGGGGAAGGAAAGGGTCAAAGGAGCAAGGAGAATAGATAGAGATAGGATGCGTGGGTTCAGAAAACTTGTCTAATGGATGGACAGTAACAGATAATTTTAAAGACGGTGGCTTTGTCAATAGAAATAAAGCCCAATAAACCACTAATTAGCTTGTTGCAGCTCCTCGGCTATTTTAGACTGGTTAGGAAACAGACTTCTGCAGATCTTAAACCTGATGCAAGGGATGACCACTTGAGGCTGAAGACTGCTAATACTACTTTTCTAAATTATCTCCATTGGGAGCTCTTTTCCTTTTACTACCGCATGCACGTTTTCCAGATGATACGAGCCATTTCCTGAAGGGCACTTAAACAAAACCCAGCTTGAATTTATACCATGTTTTCCTGGAAGAATTTAAGTGGAGTTTTAAAATGAAGTGCTACATTTTAGCTCTGGAGTAACTTAATTAAATGACAGTCACTTTGCGAATGGTTTTTGCTCATTATAGTCAAATAATCAAAATCGGTTTAAAGGCAAAGCGTGACTTGCGTGATTTGCACTAGAGGTGTATCGCAATTCTTTTGGTTTGGAGAGGTTGCCTTCGCTCGCGTTGTTAAGCTCTGCTCCGGACTGTGAGATTTTTGATTCATTGTTCAGTGAATTAAGGATGCAGATGAGTTATTTCACGAGTTAAAGGGAAACTCAGTAGATAAAGTTAGTGATACGCACGTTTTTTCATCTATAGTATGATGAATTAAAAATATTCTGATGAATTGAAATTATTAAACTTATCGCTGGAGATTTTGTTAAATGACTTTGATACAAACAGAAACATTTTGGAATGCTTCCTTTTAATCAGTTGTTGATATGTTAAAGAGACAAGTCCCCAGGCTGCAAATGACTTTTTGATCCACAGAAAGCTTGTCAATCCAGTCACTTTACATAAATTCAGTGGTTTATTAGTTACATGAATGGATATTTTGGGCGGAACAACAAATTCTTATTTCAAAGGGTTTAGAATAAATACCAGCTTAGGCACTTCAATTCTTTTGAAAAATTGATAGAGACTTGAAAAATACTTACTTTGTTTAACAGGACTGGATATAGCCATACTCTAAAAGCAAAACAGCCTGTGGGAATGATCTAGAGCCTGGGAAAGCAGACTACAAAACCACGCTTAACTGGGGACATTCAAGCAATCTTGTTCTACGCTGAAATCTAACCGAACGTTTTGCTGCTGGCAGTCTTTCATGTTCGTTTATTGTTAAGATACATGCCTGAGCTGTATGGAAGGAGCTGTTTGCAGTTCTTGTATGGTTTTGATTCTTCAGAACTCATGGTTGTGGTTTCTTAAGCGATATATATGGCCAAATTTTTCTCTTAGCGCACCGTTTTCTCTAACTCTATCAGTTGGTTTCATAAACGATATGACCTTTTCCTAAAAATTTTACATGGCTTATGTACATCCGTGAATGCAGAACACTCCCTTAACATGTATTATTTTTCTGTGCTACAGTTTGCTTTTGGGGTTTAGAACAACTGATTGCAGAATCAGATTCCCAGATCTGGATCTCTTTTCGGAAGAACTCTGTAATCTGGTAAAGATCTTCCATCTTTCCTTGCAGGGTCAAATACTTTCCTAGGAGTTGTAGCTTGAGGGTACCTGTATTAAGAAACTGAGGTATCAGGCTGCAGACTTAGATTTGCTAAAGTCCAAGCTTCCTAGTATGGACCTTCCCAGTAGTTCCTCGAGGGTATGATTAATGGCCTATAAATAAATTTTGTCCTGTGCAGTATGTTTAGAACAGATAGCAAAACACAAAGCAGTATCCCAAGCAGTGTTCCCTGATGACTTTCATTCCTGCTATGAATTCCCAGATGTATGGGCAATGCCATGGCTATAAATCATGGCTTGAGCATCGGTCCCAGGGACAAAGAGAATATATTGGATTTGTAAATATTTCTTGCAAAACATAACAAGATCTCATATATAAATGAGCTCATTTGTGTGATGCTGTCCTTTTTCAATGCATATCGTTAACTTGAAACATGCAGGAAATTAAATGGAAAGGTAAAGGGAAGGCAGACTGCTTCAAGTGCTTTAAAATAATGATGGCTTGGTCATGAGTACAGAAGAAAGCATGTCTGCCTCCTGCAGCCTCCAGCGGGGTGCTGCTCTCACGCCTGAAGCGTGGGGTCATAGCCAGAGTGGAGGAGATAGGAAAGGACTGGGTTACGTAGGCGATGAGAAACATCAGCTTTTACCTCAGTTGCGTTGTGCTCTAGAGATAAAGCTGGAAAGCTAATGTTGAACGTATAAAGGTTACAAATAATATCTAGATATAAACGCCATTTATTGTTTTTACTCTTCCTCTTTGCACTCTGGGTCTCGGAGGAATTAGTGTTTAATTCAGAAGATATTGTTCCTGTGTTGCTGCAAGTTTACGGTGTCCTGGCCTTGGCAAGGATGCTAGAATCTAGTGAAACCAGTATGGGAATGAAGGTTGGGAATCGGGAGGTGCAAGAGATTCACCAGAAGAACGGTAAAATCTCTTGCTCTGACTCAAAAGCCAGGCGTTAGAAGTCAGATGCATTAAGGAGGGAGCAAACGGAGTCTCTAATGCAGCTTGCTTGGCAGTCAGAAGAATGTGATTATAATAGCTTTTTAGTGGGGTGGAAATATCCAATTTCCCCAAAGACCAATCTGGCTTAGCAATGCAGACTTTCTGACTTCATATTCTAGTGCTTACTTCACAAGATGCCTCATTTCTCCTTATGTAATGAACTGGAAACAACATTGTTTCAGAGCACAAAATGCAAGTGCTGCTCCATTAGACAAAACAATTCTCCAGGAACTTACCAAATAGAAAAAGAGAGAAAACTGGCCCTACAGTCTATATGTGAAAAAAATTCAAATTTTAAATATTAGATACGTGTAGAGAAGATAATCAAACATATTACCACCACTGAGACAATCTGGAGAAAATAGTGTGGCCGAGATGACCATGCAGACCCTTTACAAATGAAATAGAAATGGAAAGGGCTGACAGCTGGGAACATCAGTATGTTGGAAAAGAAAAGCACCCCTGAAGGAGAATGTGTTTTATCAGATGTTGAAGAACAGATGATAAATTCCACGTTACTTAAAGCCGTTACTTATGCCAAAGGCACACGAACTGCAATGGAGCTATAACATACTGTACTGTTTTATGCATTATGGATGTAGCCATTAGGATAAAAGCCTTCCAGCATGCTATACGGTTACGTTACCGCACAAAGTCGGTCTTTAGTAATTATGAAGAATCTAAGGCAATTCACAGTCTATATTCATACTGTAATTTAAGCCTTCTGGGTTGGGAAACAGTTGCCTGCAATCTATTGTAAAAGAGGAAAAGCAGAAATACTGCATAGGCTAATACAAGATTAAATGAGAAAGTAGGGGAGAAGGAGGAAAACAGAATTATACAAATAAAAATAACAGATTAAACCAGAAGGAAACGTGTGCGGTAGCAGAATAACCTGAGATTTAATGGATAATTCTGTCTGTCTCAGGGGCAGTCAAAGTAAAGAAACAAGAGAGGCAGTGGCTGTTTGGGTCTGCGACGATCAGTCTGGAACGTCATTATGGAAAGCTGACTGAGGTAATATTTATTCCTTATTCCATAGTGACCCTTTTTAATAAGATTTTTTCCTCAGTCTAGTGTGTGTTCCTACTAGGTAGTGTGCTGACAACCTACCAAAAGAAAATGACTGTAGCTCAAAATTGAGCTCTGTCACAGGGAGAATGAAACAGAAGAGTAAGAACTAAGGCTGACGTAGTTCAAGAAACAGCTGAGTAAAGCACATTAGGGTTATACTTTTTGAGTCATATTCAAATCACTCAGTACTTCCAAAACGTCCCATAGAGAAATGATTCAAGAACACAATGAAATACGTATTCTCTTCAGGCACTTCTGAATATCACGAGGTTGATGGTTGCTGGTGGGCTTAAAATATTTAGAACTAAGGTTGACATAATTCAAGAAACGATGCTTTCTGGTTTCTGTTAGGATGCTTTGGGACTCTCTAGCTGTCCTGCGCTGGCTGAGAAAGGGGGTCTCAGCACGAAGAGATCTCCGGGTTACACGACTCTCTTGCTCGCTGTCCTCCTGGACCTCTGAGGCAATCACTTGTTGGCATCATAGGCTTCAGTCAGCTCTGATCTACGTTATGATGAGCAGGTTCGCCCGACAACACCAAGACTGCAGTACTGTGAGTGATTCACGATCGTGTTAGCCCTTCTGCTCTGGTCTTTTACTGGTTACATGTCAGCGGTTCCTGAAAAGCGAACCTGTAATCCTTAGGAAATTGCAGCAGAAAGGCCAGGCTCTAGTACTGAGATACGGTTTTAAAGGAAAAGGGCCGGTGCGTTACTGTTTCTTCTGAGTTCCTTATCAGTAGTAAAGGAGTGTGCACGTATCACTAAACATCTTGCATACAGTGGTGCTTTTTGATGGTTTTTATTCCATGCGTGAATTAATCACACTACCCAAGTCTGACTTAATTTTACTGAAACACAAAGGAACGTACTTATGAATAAAAATTCCTATGACCAGTACCCACTGAAACGTCTTTCGTTCCAATCAACAACCGGAGAGAATCTCCTGCTACAAGTTGACCGTTCCATCAATGAAATGATGAAAAAAACCCTCTTTTTTTACCTTCTGGATCACTGATTGTGATGAACTGGAAGTGACTTAAAACCTAACGGGAACATAAGGCATGCCAGTTATGTTCAGAATGGCATTCTTGAACTTCAGGCCGCACATGTTTTGTGACACTTCTCACAGCACTGACTTGATCACTTTTTTTCCCTTTCTTTTCCACAGCACAGTATTTTAGATCTGCTCAATCCCACCCTCACACTCGATCAGATAGCCCAACGCGTAGGTACAAGTTACGAGTGAGAACGCTCTAATGCTTAGATGATAAATTCAATAAGTGATTTTGAAGACTTTAGAGCAAAAGGGAAGAGCCGCGTGGCCTGAAGTCTTTGTTAGCTTGAGACAAATGTGTTCATTTCCCGTTTAAGAAAAAGGTCTTACAACACCCTCTGTCAGCGTAAAGCATTTGCAGGTAATTCATTTCAGCTGTAGTTCTAGGACGAGTTTATGATGCAAGTATGTTAAATTGTTCAGTTTGGGAGGAATAGATTAAATGTCTCTTTGAGCTTCTGTCTGTAGTTTATTTTCGGTCATTCTGTGATAGTTCTGATTGAAGGTAGGAGCGCAAGATTTGTTTCTGGGTGGAGGGAGTGAACTGGGGAGGAGAAGAGTTTCTGCAGTACCCGAGAGACCTTTCCTCTTTTAGTATGAAATTAAAGGGGGGGAAAAATCCCCCTAAATACCATTACGATGAGCTATGTTCTGAGAGGGCAGCAGAGTGACAGAAAGCGAGCTCTTCTGATACAGCCGACAGGAAACCAAGGCACAAAAGTCAGAAACTATCGACGAGGCTCTGGCCTACTAGCAACAGGCAAACAGAACAACTGTGCTATCCCAGTACAGACAAGCTAGCTGTGCCCCTTAGCTTCTCCTTAGATCAGCAGTTCGTTTGATAAATTTTTAATCTATTTTTAAGGCACCGGTTCATGTATATCTTCTCTTTGTGTTTGAATGTGAGCTCAGACTATGAACGGCAGAGCTGGCGTAACGGGGGTTAATGGAGCTCTCAGGTTCATGAAACTCGTATGAATTAGAAATAACTTACTAAAACAGAGGAAGCTCAACAAAATCAAATCTAAAAATACTTCACGCAGAGTTCATAACAGACGAAATAACACTTCCAGACAGCTGCAATGTAATTTTGCCAAACTGAGATAAAATAAATGCCAAGGAAGTGTCAGCGTGAACAAAGGAGGGTCCCTCCTGTGTCCCTTTGCAAATATTTTTTCTACGTTATTCTTTTAGCAAACGGGGATGGAATAAGAACGGGAAGAGCAAGAAACATTAAAAACCAAGCTGAGCTCTGGAGTGCTCCCTCCCTCCTGCAGTTGATACGGGAGTGCGCACTCCTGGCATCTCTCATCACTGGAAGTCAAACACACAAACAGCGTTCTCTGCCTTGTTTTGGTAACGACTGGAAGCATTATGAGCTCAGCGTTGTACTGTGAAATCAGCTGTGTGACTGCTGAGGAAAGGAGGGAAGAATGAGCCCTGTTCTCCTGTTCCTCCCACAGAGAGCTATACAGCAATTCAGGGCAGGGAGGAATACACAACAGATACAGGCTTGCCTCTGCTCTTCCCAAGATATCTGCCACTGCAGACGAGGCAGTGTGACAAGAATAGTAAATACTTTCTTATATTAATAGCAATAATTAACATCTTTGGGAGGAAAGGGGGAAACAATTCCTTCTTTGTGCTCTTTATGTAGTAGTAAAACAATCTAATGCTCATTAAGGATTGTATCCCCAGGGCATAATTTGGAGGTAGACAACCTATATAGTCTCCAAAGGCTTAATCTTATAAAGAGAGGAAGAATGGTCTTAGATCATCTGGAAGTAAATTGTACTCTACACACGAGAAAAGCTTGAAGGGTTTGGAACACAATTTTCATCGAGGACAAGGGATCAATTTGTGTCACTTGGCACATAATTCTACTGCACTTTCCCCTTTCCAGGTCCAGTCGGCGCAGAGCAGACTAATTTTGCAGCCAGGGTTTCCTGATGGGCATGCTGTGGAAACTGCACGGAGGTGGGAGCGGTCCCAGCAGCGCAGCCATCAGCCACCTCCCCGGGGCCGTGGGAGCTCCTCAGAGGTGCTCCACAAAACCGCTTCATACGGGCTAACTGCAGGTTATCCAAGCGCAGGTTCCTTGTTCAACCAAAGCTTAATTCACGGGAAGACATTAAGTATTTAAGTCCAGAACGAGTCTGACTGAACTCTTTCCTATTTCATAGTCTTTCAAATTGCTCCTTAATTTCTCTTTGGTAATAATAACGATTTTAATTTAGACAGAGACTTTAATCTAAGGATGTCATAGCATTTTAACATGGTCGGTCCAGCCCAGCAATAAAGAGGAGTTCTAAAATCCTGTTACCTCCCGTACGATATGAACAGTGTGTGTTCTTGTCACAGATACGAAACTACAGTTAAATTCCTAAAACCCCGGAGTGACTGCTGTAGAGGTAGAACTGAGGTAGAACCACGTCTGTTGATTGTAGCTGAATATTCCTGTGATGAAACCTAGCCCTTAAGCTGTAAGTTTGGTATAAAAGGATATCCTATATATGATATAAATATGCCTTCTGTATGACTCTCGGTAGCATGTCTATATCCTACTTCACAACATATGGAGAATATATGTGGATGTGTGAGACAACACCACATTTTGGGCCCCTCAGTACACGAAGGACATGGAGGAGCTGGAGCGTGTCCAGAGAAGGGCAACGAAGCTGGGGAAGGGTCTGGAGCACAAGTGCTGTGAGGAGCGGCTGAGGGACCTGGGGTTGTTCAGCCTGGAGAAGAGGAGGCTGAGGGGAGACCTCATCGCCCTCTACAACTGCCTGAGAGGAGGTTGTGGTGAGGTGGGGGTCGGTCTCTTCTCCCAAGTAACAAGTGATAGGACAAGAGGAAATGGCCTCAAGTTGCGCCAGGGGAGGTTTAGATTGGATATTAGGAAAAACTTCTTCACAGAGTGGGTTGTCAAGCACTGGACCAGGCTGCCCAGGGCAGTGGTGGAGTCCCCATCCCTGGAGGTATTTAAAAGCCGGGCAGACGAGGCGCTTAGGGACATGGTTTAGTGGTGGCCAGGTACGGTTGGACTCGATGATCTTAAAGGTCTTTTCCAACCAAATGATTCTGTGATTCTGTGAAATGCACTTTCTTTCTAGATTATGTACAATAAATACTAAACACTACGTGACAACATATTATCTCACCATTAAACGCGGTAAAGGTAATCACATATTAATAATGTGAAGCAGTTGTTATGTAGAGCTAAATCCCTAAATTCTTATTCAGTTAGGTTAAGGATTAAGGATTTTGCTCCATATTGTCTGTTCACTAAAGATAATTACTTGGGTGCAAGTGTGCATGGTAAAAGAGATCGTGTCGTCTGTCGCTGTGTGCAGAAACAAAAGATGCCATTCTGGTTTTCACACTCTGCTATTGCACTGTTCTCAAAATAGTCTCTGAAAACTGAGCTGGGGGGAAAAAAAAAAAAAGACATGAATTCAAAACTACCGTATCTGAGTTTTGTGCCTTTTTTTTTGTAGCCTGGTGTTAGCAAATAATGAAACAGCGGCTGCACGGTAACTGATAGAAAAATGATGAGCAAAATCCTTACTGGTATGGATGGTGTTTGGCTCCATAGGCCGTTCTGTGCATGAAATGCAACTCTGAGCTCACCTTAGGGGGTCGTCAGTGGAGACTCTGAGTATTCACTGTCAGCATGTTACGCAAGTCTAGCTGTCTTCTCGAAAAGTACTGAGCCCCACTGCGTCCTTTCCTATCTCGGAGTAAACCCGAAGTGACTGTCTCCAGAGCAGTACCTTGTTTACACCAGTTTAAGGGAGGTCAGAATTTTGTTCTCCGGACATTGCTTTTGCTCGTTGGTTCACCAGATAAACAGAATGAAAACACTCAGGGTGATCTATCCTTCCCAAAGCATAATAAATCTGGTTATTGGCTGGGGCGGGGAAATCTTTATACGTGCCTGGTCAGCTCAGAGCAATCTGTAATAACGGACGTGTTTGTCGGAGTGTTTTGATTTATTTGAATATCAAGGTCTTACCAGCATAAAATATTTATGCAGCAGTTTTACTTAGCTAATGATGAACAGGGAGTAAATAGCCGCATGATTGACTTTGTCAAAAAAATCTTTCAAGCAGAGGAGAAAAGGCAATTGAGAATTCCGCTGCACGTAAAGCAGCTGGACTTCTCTTTAGCACTAGAATGGGTCCAGCTCCTGACTCAGCCTGACCTCTCTGAGAACCTCTGGTGACAGAAATGACTCTAAAAAATGTCTTATTTCAGCTTAGGATTCCTTTAGTGAGGAGAAGGAGGGAAGGAGGAAAATGGGGGCCAGGATGTTAATAACGGTGGCCAGGTTCTGTCTCATCTCCCTAGCTTTTTAGTGCTGTGTGGGTGTCAGTCCCAGGCACAGCCAGTAGTTCTGGCTTGGGGATGGCAGGATCACTCTAGGACTCCGTAACACCACAAAATTGTGACAAAGAATTTAGTTAGGGTCAGATCCTCAGCTGGTGTAACTCTGCCTGGCTGCCTTCTGACGGTGCTCAGGGGCTGCCACACCTCTCAAGTAGAGGCAGAGACCAGAGATAAGGTAACTTTACGCTATCCTCGTGCACCGTGCACAACCTGAATGGCCAAAGCAAAAGGGCTTATCGGAAGGGTTACGAGTTCTGTTTTGTCAATTGAAAATATCCAGAGTCCACCGAATCATCCAAGCAATATGCTGCCTGCATTGCCCTGCTGGGGGTGGCTCCTCCCCTTAAAGTACGATCACTTTGGCTGTATCAATGAAGACATGAACTATAATTCCCATTCTCGCTTTCCTGCAGCTCATATATTGGCTTTTACAGTTCTCAGCTTCAGAAGCTTCTTTTTCCCTTTCATGAATCTTTGGACATGGTGGAGCAAAGATAGCTAAGAAACCCAAACTTGGAGAAACTTTCAAAAAGGTTTTTTTAATTTTTTTTTTTCAGGCAGTAAAAGAAAGAGAGTCCTGAAATAGGAAAATAAAATCATTCTTTTCCCCAAGGACTTGATTTGGAGTGCAGTGTGGTTGTATTTTTCTGATAAAATGTCTTTGTAACTCTGCAGCATGAATAAATAAAAACTGTAAGCCAGTTCTGTAGGACAGAGCCTTTAGGATCAGATGCCACTCTGACGTTCTTTGGTCATAGAGCCCATCCTTAGCCTCCGTCTCCCTGCTGCAGTGCAGGGATTGTGTGCAACTAGATTGGCCTCGGTGTCCTAACGAATTGTACCTCAGACTAACTTAACGCCAACACCTTCCTTTCCTAGCTATAGAATAAGGACATTTATTGCCTTGAGATTGTGAACAAATCCCTTGTGAACCCCATAATAACAGTCATCTTCTTTACTCTGTTTGCTCTTTCTCATAGGGAAGTTATTTCTTCTGCCTACTGTATGATTTCCTCAGAAGAAAAAAAAATCTGGCCAGAAACAGAAGAGGACAGCTTAGCAGTTCCCAGGAACACAGTGAAAGGTTTACGTGAATAGTAGAGCTCAAAGCAAACCCATACCGGATCCATTCGTAAGTATGCATTCATAGTACGCCTACAGAGCAATATTTGTTTCCCAGGTAGACAAGAAAACATGGGCGTTGCCTTGACAAGTTTTAGTAACGTTTTTTATATTACTAAAGGGCTATTAGGTCTTACAAAGCTCTGGAAAGCACCTTCTGGAGTCATCGCGTACTGTATCTGTTACCTGTCAGAAAGACAACCGCCGGCGCCGGGTGGGCTGCTGGCAGAAAATGCCACGTGGTCTCCTTGTCTAACCACGAAGTAACCGATACCAGACTGGTGTCCGCAAGCGTCTTTGGCACAAGCTGTGGTATTGACCCACCTGAAACCTTGCCTTGAAGTTTTGTTACGAAGCTGTCTCCGAAAGCATCCGGCATTCCGGTTTATATGGTTAATTTTGACTGGCCAGATTAGTCATATGTGCTTATTTTTGAATCCTGACAAGTATTTCTAGTAAATCTCGGTAAATCCTTGTTTGAATTTAAGAACGTGAATTTCTGAAACTACTTAAGCTTGCAACTTTAAAACCATATGTATATCTACACTATTGAAAATCTAATACCAAAAACGGTCTTGAAAATGACCAAAGGGAAAGTATAGTATGGATAATACTAGTTTGTTTGGTTTGGTTTGGTGTTTTTTTTGTTGTGTTTTTTTGTTTTTTGTTTTTTTTTTAAAAATCTTAGTGGAATATCCCAGTAATATTTGCTTAAGCCTTAGTACAATGTGAGAGAATAGTAAGAGTTAGAAACACTATTTTCTGTCTTGGTAGCAGCATAGAAAACGCGATCTCACCTTAGAATAGTATTGGTATTTTCATTTATGACGACAACTAATAAGATGACTTCTATTCATGCGTATCTGTCTGTCTATCTAGACCCACCTCGCAAAGATCTATGTGTTTATAGTAGGAAAAATAAGCAAATAAAACTGAAAAATTAATTTAAAATCCAAGCATGTAATCTTCCCCCTTATCCTTTAAAATGCATTTATGTCATTGTGCTCGTCATTTAAAGATAAGAATAAATGACTTCAGAATCTAGTAAATGATGTTGCACAAAACTGTAAAACTAGTTTTTTCTTTGTTGCAAACTACTTGAGACTGATGGCTGGCCAGAGAGTGATGAGACCTGGGAACAGCCGTAAATCACACTGTGTAGGATTCTGTTTCAAATATATAGCAGCCTACTCCTTGCTTTGTTTGCTTTCTGACACATTTCTCAGATGTTGAAGGAAGATCAGTCATCTCTTAGTCTTTTTCTCTTCCCTGCCATTGAATAATACTTAATATACTTCTGTGAGGCTTCAGTGATGGATCCCTTTCTTTCCCTTTTTATCCTTGGCTCTATACAATGAGTCAGAGATCCTTGCCTGTTTTCTTTAATTTTTCATAATCGTATGGAATTACTTTTTAGAAAGTACAACAGGAGCATATATTTCTCCTCCCCAGTAATCAGTAAAACAGATACTGCTTTGCAAGCATGACTTAACTCTGAGTGGTTTTGCTATAAACCACAGCAGGGACTGAACCTGGGTACAAGAACTGGGGAAAAAATAGCAGGGGTGGAACGTGCTGGGCTGTGTCGTACTCTTCGGAGAAGTGCTGAGCACCCTATCACATAGTTAAAAATAGGCTGCGCTGTATGCTCAATAATAAGGCTAAGCAGATAATTTGATCTAAACAATTTAACAAAATTAGCTTCCTCTCTTACTGGAATCAGTCTACAGACAGAGTACTATTTTCAGCAACGTTTCTATAAATAGTTCCTGGTGTGTAGCTATTTTATGAATAATTCACAAACCTGAATGCTAAAATTTGAGCTATTTTGGATTAGTAAGCCATAAAATATACCAGTGTTTCTTAAATGACTAGGCAAAATTTGTTATCCTGTACAACACAAGTACAAATTGTAAACTGATATTCAAAAATATATTACAGTATTCACCTAACATTCTCCTCTGTCATCAGTTTTGCTAGCTCGAAAAGGAGTACAAACAATTTTTAACCTACGTTTGTTTAAAAATTGGAATGACTATTTGTGGAAGATTTTATTTCTATTTTTTTTCCTATCTACCGAGGACAGTGCATTAGGAAAGAAAAATATTGAATCATTTAATCTTTTTCATCCTCATTTTCATCTTAGGCATCTTGCACTGATGTGCGTGTCCAGCAAGAGATCATCTTTGATGGCATGGGCCTGCTGACCTGGTCGCAGGTATGGTAACCGTTCCAACTCACAGCTGAGCGATGTTGCGAGTGAGAAATGAACCCAGCTGTGCTGCTGTGGCTGTTACTTTTTCTTTGGAGATCTCTTGGTTTTGTCCTCGGTGGAAGGCAGAGGGAGGTATAGCCACAGGGCTTTCTGTAGGCAAACAGCAGTGTATTTTTTAATGAAATATATCCCAGTCACAATCTACTTTGGTACTGTTAGTCTTATTTTTAATATGCTCTTTTACTAATAGGTCAGTACGTTTATAGTCCTCAAGATACTATCATGTTTTTTCAGATATTTCCATTTTCATTGTTTCCAGGTGTTCCCAGTAAAATGATTTGTTTTAATCTCACATCATATCATCTGGGTTTCCTGTTATCTGCCCTTCCTAAGCCTATTCCTTCCACTTTTCAGGGTACCTAGCACATTTTTCACAGTGTGCCCACTATTTAGCACATTCTGCTAAGTCCTTGTCACTGCCATCCTTCTCCCCATCACAAGCTATCACGGTATCACAGTCTGTTCATCTGAGATTGATTTTGTATTTTATCCCATAAGGACGGCATCTCATGCATTCAGCGTTTAGAATATAGGCAGTTACAAACACCACAATTCAGAAGAAACAATTTTTGTGCCATGTGACAACTGAAGTAGCAAAAAAAGTATTTGGATGCATTTATCCGCTCAGTTCTGATTTTCTAAGTTTGGGCTCTTGAGAGCGCTTGCAAGCTATTAGCTCTGGGTACAGAGCTACAAGCCCACATAAGGCCAGTTACGGGCATCTAACCAGGTTCCCCCATACCTTGGCTTCAGTAGGAGACAAACCCAAGAAAGAGAGCTGCAAAGAAGTCCCAGTGCCCACTGACGTGGACTGGACAACAAACAAGTCAATGAACACTCCAGATCCACCCTAGCATAGAATCATAGAATCATTAAGGCTGGAAAAGACCCCTAGGATCATATAGTCCAACTGTCAACCCAACCCCACCATGCCTACTATACCATGTCCCAAAGTGCCACGTCTACGCCTTTTTTGAATGCCTCCAGGGATGGGGACCCCACCACCTCTCTGGGCAACGTATCTACTGCTCAGTCTAGAGGCAGTCTTTGTCACCAAGAGATGTTTCGCTTGTAGAAGACAGATTTTGTAAGGGAAACGTACCAGAAACTACACCTATTGTGCTGGTTCTCACTTCAGAGTCGGCGGTGCAAAAATTTAGTGAGAAGAAAGGCCCGGTGAAAATGATGATGTGCTTGCCTCTCAACAAAAAAAGAGTACAGACCAGCAATACATATATACACATATATATATATATATGTAGTTGTTCTTAAGCCTGTATGGCTCCCTCTGTGCTACACCTAAGCTGCCTGGTTATGGGATGTCCATAGTGCAGCTGGGTACATGACTGTGCAAGGGTTTGCTGGACAGGTTTTCCTCTGGCGTGCCTCAAGGTAAACAGCGCAGGTGGTCTAGAATGTAGCTGTGAACTGGATTTAGAGGTCACTTCTAAAAGTCGGCAGTGGCATAGCCTGTATCCACAGTTAGGCACTGAAGGGTTTATTCTGGCGTTCCCATTACGCCCAGTGTTCTCTTTGGTCTTTTAGCCAGTTACTCTTCAAAGAAGTTGATCTTCAAGTAGAGTCGTGTAATGAATAGACACCATGGCACTCGCTTATACCGTGGAATCAGCCTTGTCGTTTTGTCAGGCAAGGATTCCTCCAGCATCAACGATCAGAGGTCTGAGCACACTGGTTCTCATGAAAAGCAAAGCCTCATTGACTGGAGATGGGGAGGATGTGCTGTGTTTAGTCTGAAGATGTCTCCAACACGATGTTGCTGATTTTAAAGTGCTCTGAATTCAAGGAAGAGTTCAGCAGAAAAAGCAGAGACTCTGAAATAATAGGCCTGATCTCCAAATGTGAATTGTCTGACTGGATATTTTATTTTTTTTAATTTAAAATAACCAAGTAGATTATTGAAGCTATTTCTTAAGCTTGTGTTTAAACCGATGGTGGTAGGTACACTCATCACTAGTTCCTCCCGCTACAGTCAGTACTTTGTTTGAGCAGACTTGTGTTAAAAAACAGCCTCCCCAAAGCAACCAATATATAAGAAAGGGTACCTTTAGGCAGTGGTGCGTTTCCCCGCCTCCCCCCAATGCCTGTCATGAAGCATTTTACTTAAACTGATGCTAATTGGAGTAACTGTTCCAGAATTTGGGTATATGCCCTTGGAAGTCTTTCCAGTCCAATGAACAAGTTACTAGATCTGTCTGTTATAACTTTTAAGTAAAATCAAACATACATGGTGCATGAACCATAATCATGTGATTTCTTGTAATCTTGGGATGTTTTCCTTAGGTTAACAGTGCGTTTGGTTTGAAATGCACTTGTTTGTAGCTCAGAGGATTTGGTTTCAATTATTATTAAAAATAATAATAGAAATAACAAAATTCAGCATATCAAGTGATATGGAGGGGACTGGAGGAATCTGTCAAAAATTAGCAAAACTCTTAAGAAGCTCTCAAAAGTGAAAAATATCAAAAAGGTTCCTGGAAAAAGGAGCCATCATCCTCTAAAGACAACTGCATGTGGCAAAAGCAACTGCCTAGCGCTTAGGGGGATCTGGAAGGAACATGGCTGGGCAGAAAGCATTCCAAGATTGCAAACAAGGAGCATGCGGGCACAGAATAACGATTAGCATTTTGGAGAAGAAAGAAGCAGCCTAAGGACTTTGGTATGACATTAGCTAATAATAGCGTATTTTCTGCAGAGGAAGCAAAAAATATTAGAAAAGCAAGATATCACATTTACTAGTTTACTTTCTTAAAAACTGCAGATGTTTGGGAAACTAACGATGAGGTGCTACAGTAAGTCTTTAGAACTGTAATTGACATTTATGACAATGGATAAGAGAAGAGTGATATTTTGACATGAAAAAATTTGCCTAAGAGATTTGTTTCTGGAGGTGGGGGTCCAGAATAATTAGAAAGTGAAACGATAACATCAGTCGTTCTTAAGTGTTAGAGGCTGTTAAACCAGGAAAATCACAAAATACAAATAGCATATGTCCAAGAATACTAATGAGAAGGGGAAAGTAAGTGTTGGACAAGATCTAGTTGCACGTGGTTCGGGAAAATTCCGAAGGAGAAAAAATTGCAAGCTTCTTTCTATTTAACAGAAGAACCAGGCGGTTAGGGCTTAGCAGGAGTTTTTTTCAATAACTACCATGACTATTACCATTTGTTCAGAAAGTGATTTGTGGAACCACATGAGAAAACATGAACTGGCCGTGTCCCTTATACAGAGTCGGACTCAATGACCTAACCAGCTTCAACCTCATTTAGTTTCTGTGGCATTTCTAAATGGGAGAAGCTATAAGCAGGAGCGATTTATTCTATTCCTGACAGACACTGGTGAATGCGATATGAATGCCAGCAGCATCTGGGTAAATTTTTCTTCTGTATGAACAACAGCAGTGAACCTTAGCCGTTAGCGTAGCTTTCTCACTTGACAAATCTAGAGCTGGGCAAATTTGAATACTACAGCTACTGCCACTATTGCATCAAAATCCCTTTTCTTTCATTTTCTCAAGAAAATTAACATTCAAGGCTCTCAATATCTTCTGGTGGTTTTTTGTACAGCGGCCTTATCAGAGACCTCAGGGAAGCCATGTCACTCTGTCTTCGGAGAGTGTTCTGAAGTCTCCAGAGGAAGAAGAGTGTCTCTTCACTCCTCATTCCGGCCAGAGGAAACACAAATTAAGCCAACACACACCTTCCCTCTCCTTGTGCATCGTACCCGTCAGGGATAATTTCACCGTCTGGTCCGACAAGTAGGGGAATAGATCTGCCTGTGCATCCCTCCGCACACAGATGATGTTGAAGGAGTTGGAAGAGCGGATGAGTAGCGTTTGTCATCTTCCTCATGAGCTGGTAGCTCAGAGCGGGAGGAGGAAGAAGAGGGGGGAAGCTACCGCTTCCGGTAGCTGTATTTATATCGCAGTATAAATACAGGCATTTTGGGAGGAGGAATTGTACTTCTTTGCCCACTCCAAAATTCCACAATCTAGTCCCTGGTGGCACTCACAAAAGCAAAGTTATCGCTTCATGAAATACTTTTTAATGATGACTGTGGTTTCAGCCAACACAGGTTTTCATTCTTGAGTCCTTGAGGTGAGAAAGACCACCTTACAGAGGGGAGTGCTTCATATTTAAAAAAGATAACCACCACGGTCTAAATAAATGGGACGTTCTGAGAACACTGATTCGGTCAATATTTCCATTCAAAATTTTCTTCAACTGCATCATCCTCTTTTTCGTTGAGAAAGAGGAGGAGAACAAGCATGTATGTCCTCAGGCTAAAGCTGTATTTTGCTGCTTGAAACAAAGGACAGAACATTGCTGCTGTTGTGAGTATGATTTATCGTCCAGCAGTGTTTTACACCAAAGCAAACACAGCGGACGTAATGGAGGATGCTGCACTTCTGAAATAAATGTTTCCCATAGCGGACTTCTGACTGCAAGGACTGATACAAATGCTCAAGGTTTAATTTATGGAAAGGTTATAAACCCCAAATAAACCCGCCACCTCCTCTGCCCTTAGTCTTTAATCCTTCACACCCCCAATAGAAATAATTTTATAAGAAATGACTATTTAAAATAGAAGCTGTATCTTTAAATCAATAAAAATAGGTATAGTGAATTAAACACGTTTCATAAATGAGCAGGGAATAAACATTAGGAGTAATAAAGATACTTGTCCCTGGAAATGAGAGACTGTGAAAAAGATGGATTGGTGGCATAGAGTGGATAATGTAAAATGAGACAGAGATCTTATTCTCCTGAAGTAAACATTTAGCCTTTTCCAGAGAAAGGGTCAGGATTTCTGTCATTGCATTTTTTGATAATAAAATCACAATCTTACAAAGCACCACAATCCATAGGCTAATAGTTAGCTTTTCTAAACAGAATGTGTGATGTTATTCTTTCATGAGCATTTCTCTGTAAAAAGCCTCATCTCTCCAAAACAACAATTTTCTGTCTCAAATCATCACAATTAATAATAATTTTGTAACATTTCAGCAAAAGTTAGATCTACGAAAATAATCATGGGGAGCATAAACTACTGTATATCTAGTTGTAATTTTTTTCTGGATGCTGAAATTTGCTTTAGAAGTAGATTTTCTGAAACTTTGAAGAGCTTATGATGAAAATTATGTAGTAGGGGTCTTTGTATTTTGTAATTTCTAGTACTTCTCCTGATTGAAATGCATTGGACCAGCACTAACCAAAATGACTGACTGACAAAATTATTTTGTAAGAGACACCTGAATGAATGTTCCAGCTGTGGTGCTGAGAAATATTTAAAAGCTGTTTAAATGGAAAGAAACTCTGAAGATCTCGGAGAACTGCAATAGCAACATTCACTCTAGATAAGGACAACAGCAATCACGTAAAGCCATTGGGGTCCCATGTGTAAATGTAAGGCCAATAACTGGAGCTTTGGGTACACCGATTTTACTCTCTCACTGCAGTGAAGATATTCACGTTCGCTGACTTGAACAGAAGATGTACGTGGTTTCATGAGACAGCAAGTCCAGAGGGCAGAGAAGGATCCGCAAAAGACGACGACTACAGCATAGAAATGTGAACTCCTGGACCTGTGCTGTATGGATTGCTGATCACAGCGGGAAGTATGGAAGGGAAACAAGGTACGTTTCTACACCGAATGTAGAAATACGTGGTGCATACGTAACTCCAGACGTTTTATGTGCAAATTTAGTAGAGGGGTAAAGATATAGCCAATCTCACTATTTATATGCCTTCCTACCTTAGAGGAACTTCTCTTACTCTTTGCTTCTGGTTTCAGTATAGTTTTCTGGGCCAGAAGGGACTTCTGTGAGACTGGGAACTTTAATTTTTGTGTGACATAGTATGAAATATAGCTTCCAGTTTACTCATGTGAGTGAAGTTCCCACTGACTGGAAAAGGGGAGACATAATCCCCATTTTTAAAAAGGGAAAAAAGGAAGGCCTGGGGAACTACAGGCCAGTCGGTCTCGCCTCTGTGCCCCGCAAGATCATGGAGCAGATCCTCCTGGAAACTGTGCTCAAGCACGTGGAACATAAGGAGGTGACTGATGACAGCCAACATGGCTTCACTAAGGGCAAATCACTTGACAAATTTGGTGGCCTTCTATGATGGGGTTACAGCATTGGTGGATAAGGGAAGAGCAACTGACGTCATCCACCTGGATTTGTGCAAAGCGTTTGACACTGTCCCGCACAACATCCTTGTCTCTAAATTGGAGAGATGTGGATTTGACAGATGGACCCCTCGGTGGATAAGGAATTGGCTGGATGGTTGCACTCAAAGACTTGCGGTCAACAGCTCCACGTCCAAGTGGAGACCAGTGATGAGTGGCGTTCCTCGGGGTCGGTATTGCGAGCGGCGCTGTTTAACATCTTTGTTGGCGACACGGACAGGGGGATTGAGTGCACCCTCACCCTGTTTGCCGACAACAACAAGCTGTGTGGTGCAGCTGGAGGGAAGGGATGCCATCCAGAAGGATCTTGACAGTCTTGAGAGGTGGGCCCATGTGAACCTCATGAGGTTCAACAAGACCAAGTGCAAGGTTCTGCATGTGGGTTGGGGCAATCCCGAGCACAAATACCGGCTAGGCGCAGAATGGATTGAGAGCAGCCCTGAGGAGAAGGACTTGGGGGTGATGGTTAATGAGAAGCTCAACACGACCCGGCAATTTGCACTCGCAGCCCGGAAAGCCAACTATATCCTGGGCTGCATCACCAGCAGCGTGGCCAGCAGGTCGAGGGAGGTGATTCTCCCCCTCTATTCTGCTCTTGTGAGACCCTACCTGGAGCACTGCGTCCAGCTCTGGGGCCCCCAACATAAGAAGGACATGGACCTGTTGGAGAGAGTCCAGAGGAGGGCCAGGAAGATGATCTGAGGGCTGGAGCCCCTCTGCTATGAGGAAAGGCTGAGAGAGTTGGGGTTGTTCAGCCTGGAGAAGAGAAGGCTCCAGGGAGACCTTATAGCAGCCTTCCAGTACCCGTAGGGGGCCCACAAGATGGAGAGGGACTTTTTACAAGGGTATGTAGTGACAGGACAAGGGGTAATGGCTTTAAACTGAAAGAGGGGAGATTTAGACTGGATATAAGGAAGAAATTTTTTACAGTGAGGGTGGTGAGGCACTGGAACAGGGTGCCCAGAGAAGTTGTAGATGCCCCATCCCTGGAAGTGTCCAAGGCCAGGTTGGACGGGGCTTTAAGCAACCTGCTCTAGGGGAAGGTGTCCCTGCCCATGGCAGGGGGGTTGGAACTCAGTGATCTTTAAGATCTCTTCCAACCCAAACCATTCTATGAGCCTTTCCGCTGCATTTTTGCGTACCTAGTTTAATTGCATGTGTTACTAATATACATGCTGTTGACCTTGGTAAATGGTAATGTCCGTATCATTTTCATATCAACATATTAATCACAAAGAGAATGAAAAGCAAGAGCACTTGCAAAATTTGTGTTGGGGACCGAGGAGGTGTCTGGGAGTCAGTAAATTCCTGGCTATTGCTGCAAGTCAGAGAACAAACCTATCCGTGAACCCCTATGCGGACCAGGAATACGCACAGGACAAAGATAGGACTAATTCTCCCCATGTGATGTAATGTGTCTCTCAAAAAACCTAATGAGTTTCTCTAGAATACCTCAAAAAGGAGTGAGCAAAATAAGCAGTGAGGACTAAAGAGTTGCCGAAAAATGTGTTAGAGCACTGGGAGAGTAGTAGTACTAGAATAAATTTATTTAGAAATGGGACACACTGAGAAGTATAAGAATAATAAATTATTTACAGAAAGTAAATGTGTTTATTTTACTGAATTTACTTGTAGTGTAAGTGGGCAAGGGTATTATATCCTATGTCAAAAAAAGGAGAGATTTATACCAATAAATAATTATTTCGCAAATATAGAAAATAATATAAACCCGCTGTCATTAGGTAGAATTCAGTTTAAGAGTCATGGCTGTCAGCTAAGAGTTGTGGACAAAGTGGTAAAGAAGATGGGTCATAGTATATTGTACAACATTTCTACGTCTCCCATAGGAAAAAAAATGCCCATGAGATACCTCAGTATCTCACTAACAAAATAATTACATTTTTCAGTCATTCTGAATTGACTGATCCAAGAACTTCACTAAAGATGGAAAAATAGGAACAGAAACAAAGAAACCACTAGATAGAATCACAGAATCATTTGGTTGGAAAAGCCCTTTAAGATCATCGAGCCCAACCGTACCTGTCCACCACTAAACCATGGCCCTAAGCGCCTCGTCTGCCCGGCTTTTAAATACCTCCAGGGATGGGGACTCCACCACTCCCCTGGGCAGCCTGTTCCAAGATATCCGAGATATCTCGGATTACCCGAGCTGTAAGCAGAGGGTGTCACGTACTGAGCCTTTTGACGCGGTATCCTACAGCATCCTGGTTGTAGTCCAACTGGGGAGTTATGCACTGGATGGGTGGATTGCAAGGCGGGCAGAAAAATGTTTGGACTGGTAAAGGGTAGTGGTTGAAGTCTAACTTGCACCTGGTAGTGAGAGGCACTGCTGAGGGGCTGATACCGCTTAACATCTTCAGGATGATGGAGCAGAATGACACCGAATTAGTGGACGTGGCCGAAGGTCAGAGCTGCTGTTCCGAGGGGCTCTGAAATGCTGGAGGTACGGACTAGAAGACCTCCAGAGGTCTCTGGTTGCACTGATGATAAAGTTTCATGACCTGCTTTGTATAAAACAGCTTCAGACTATTAAGAAGTTCATGAAAAAGGTTTTTGTCATCTATTTAAGGATGCATTTACCACGAATGAGCAACTACCAAGTATTATTTTAATTTGGTATTGACTGACTGGAAGGTTAATATCATTCCCTGTTTGTCCTCAGGAAAACAAGTTTTATTACACTACATTTCATTATTTTGAGTTGCACTTTTTTTTTTTTAAATTTAATTTCTATTTATGCATGTCTTGAAATAATTACCAGGAGGGGTAACCTCCAAGAGAGTTATTCAAGGTTCTGATTTTGGCAGATTTTACTGTGCTGTTGTCAGCACAACATGGTGCTGGTTGGGGAGCCAGAGCCACAGAGCGGAGCCAGGGAATGCGCTGAGACCGCTAGTGGGGGAAGTCTGCACAGCCCTTTGCTCCTCTGAGTAAATTCATTCCTGGAACTATGTTAAGTAACTGCTGTTCAAGATAAATCAGTTATCAGAATAGAAATTATGTCCAGGCCGAAGAAAGTGAACGTAAGGTTGTAACTGACACCTTGAACAAGGCTTTTTGTGCATCTGAGAAACAGCCACTGATTTAAAAAGTAAATCGCTGAGTGTATTAGAACGGGTAACTCAAAAGAAAATAATCTGTTGAATGATGCTGATCCCATAGGAAATGTAATTTTACCTTGAAGCAAACAACCACAATTTGAATGTTCTTTGAAACATGTATTTTAAAAGAATTCCTTGGCTAAGCTGAGGTGGCAGAAGTAACTTTCAGCCTTAAATTTGCTTTGCAGAAGCCTTTTCTCTGAATAAGGTATTTCTAAAAAGCTTTCAGTTCATTGTCGTTCTGAGTACACTGCCTGCAGGGCACATTATACATAATTTAGGTGGTCACAGTTGTCCAAGAAAACTTCAGAACTTAGCAATTCTGATTTCGTTAACCAGTAGTTTGTTGTTCATTTCTACAATGATTTTATTGACGCAACAATTTGAATGTTACTTAATATCTGTGGTTTTTCTTATTTAATATAGTTGTGGACTTATGTGATGTCTGAGCTTACCTGACTTTTTTGTAGTAAGACACCAGACGTAATCAGTAGTTGATTTCTGCAAATATGAATTAGTTACGAAATATTCAAAGTTCCCTACTTTATGCTTCAGGAAAAGCAGATTTGTTGTGACATGCTCATTTGCTGCTCCGCCTGACGTGCACCTCTGTGTTCTTTACATGAGTGCGCAGAAATACCTGGATGACAGCAAATAATATTGATCTGAGATCGCATTTTAATTCAAACCTGTCACACACTTGCTTTGAGAACCGAGAGTCCATGTTCTACAGCTGTGTCTAAATTTTTCATACCATCATCTGTTCTATGTACTGTTTGTTAGTACAGCAGCTCAGTGTTACAGCTACGCTGTTTTCTGTGTAGTTTCTTGGAAAAGTCTCACTACCATATATTGAAAATGCATAGAATCTTCTTGTAAGAAGGTAGATTTGTTAGATTAATATGTAAGGCGTTATACAAAATGAACAGGGAAAAAATAATTGCAGTAGGGAGGGTGAGACTGAACAACGCCGTTTAATATGAGTGAGCAAGTGTGAGACAGGTTTGTGTTTATGAGATCTCAGATCAATAATGTTTGCTGTCACCACAGGTATTAATGTATTCTAAATGTACTGAAGTGCCTATTTCTGTAAAACCAATTTTAAAACTGAAGTCCAAACTCAAATAACAGCCACAATTTCATATATGGAAAATTACCTCCTTGAAGAGGATGCACTGAAACACATTTTAAAGTATTTTCCTAAAGGAGTAGTTGTAAAAAAGGGGATCCATGAAAATCTCTACAAAACTCTGTTTTTTAATAGCATGCACCTATAATTTAGTAATAATATTATTCGCAGTGTTGTGATTGGCACGGCATAAGAGAGTTCCTGAAGCTGCAGTGAGTCTTTTCCAGTTGTTCTGGCTCCCCCCGTACCGGTTACTCCACAGCTTCCGGAGGATGTAAACACAATTTCCCCAAACCATGGGAGCGTTTGGTTAAGCCACTGATAAATGCTTTTCAGTGAAAAAAGTAAATAGAAATAGTAAATCCACATTCACAGTTACAAGGATTTGTGTGGCTGGAAGGCAGTGCAGCAGGCAGACGACTGTTCTTGAGGGGATCGCGGGATGAAAAAATTACATTTGTGTTATCTGGGGCGGCTTTCGGGTTAGTTATTTAGGTGATTTAAAAGACAGAATGGCTCAGAAGGGGTCAGAATATTAAAATTACGTTAAGTTCTCTTGAGGAAAAAAGTTTTAAATAGGAGTGCGTATTTTGTGAATAATTACATAGTATGGTTTTCTTTCTCGTGAAGACATAGATACAGAAGCGGCTGGGTCAGAGTTTGCGAAATCCCATATCCGTAGCCCTGGTATTTCCTATTCCACCAGCGTTTGGCTGTAACTCAAGTTCCAATTTATGATTGTTTGCTGACTTACGAAAAATAAACAACTGCCTGGTTGTTTCTTTTGCTTTTGTGGTAAGTAAACCTCTGCCATGAAGCTGAAGAGGGTATAGGATAGTATGAAAAAAAAGTACATGCTATGAGTGATACCACCATGAAACTTCAAGTAAGCACATGATTGTGTCTACTCCTGTATCATTGATACAGTCACCTCCCCAGTGTTAACCGCTTGTATCGCCAGCATTTTGCGTTGTGTTCCCTTCCCTACGCAGGCACGTTTTGTGGTGTATTTGGTTCACTGATATGACCCAGTCATATTGTCAGAAAAGGCAGTTATTGGGAAACTATTTCTGGAAGCTGGCCAGCAAAGACGAAGTCTAGAGATCATTTAGTTTTATTCAACACAGAGCTAGCTAGACAAATGGTACTAACTTGCTTTGTCTCATACAACAGGTTATTTCCCTATTCATTAAAAAAAATGTTTTGGTACTGTTCCCAATGAGATGGTCTTACGAATGGGGATAAGATAAGCCGTATAGGAGGACTTGTTATTTTGCATTCTGGTGTCTCTTTCAGCCAGAAACATGAATTCTCCAATTCCAAACAAAACCAACTCTAGACTTGAAAAACCTTTAATGACAGGAATAAAACAATGACAATAAAAATGGTAATGTTTTTGAAGTAGTTTCAAGTGTTCTGATCAATTACGCTGCTGATAGAAGTTCAGTTGCCTTTAAGATTGGAGTCACGAATGAAAAAATCTGAAGCTGCAGTCCATGCTTGCAGTGAAGTGACACTGATTCTTGAAAATAATGCTGCGACATAAGAGGTTATGTCCAAGTTCAGTCTCCTTTTTTTCCCCGATACGTTTCTTGACACTGTGCTGTGCACAGCATTAAGAAGGAATCTCAGAATCGTCTTTGCTTGGGCTTCACCATCACCCAAACGTTGTAACATGAATCTTAAATTCATGAAGAGAGACAAATGCTCCCTTAACTGAACTACTCATGTTCGATTCCTGCATCTTGAAATGAGGGTGACTCCTCCATTTCAGACAGTGAAAGATAGCAAGTGGCCACCAGTGGTGGGTGGGTGTCCTTCAGACAGCTAGATAATAACGGGCCATGATCAGAATTCTTAAAAGCCGCAACTTTTTGTCCATTTCTGAATTTGAGTTCTATGCAGCTACAAAACAGCCACCTTTACGCTTCTGTTTCACTTATATTCTAACTTCTTGGACAACATGCACTGTCCTTTCTGGTTAATATTCGTGTTCCAGTGCAAACAGGATAAACAAAAGCACCAACTTTCTGAATTGGTGGTAAAGACAACTTAGTACTGAAGTAAGAGGAATTGTGTCCTCTAGAAAATTATTTTCTTTCTAGTGTTAGGAAAATTTCCCAGGTGACTGAGTAAAG
>VYZW01022968.1:5574-45879 GCA_013401315.1 Balaeniceps rex
AAAGGGAAAAAAGGGGAAAAAGGAAAAAGGAGAAAAGGTAGAGGGAAAAGTAGATAGCTATGTGATATTCTCCAGGTTACAGTGTGAGAGACAGCAGTTAAACTCAGAAATAACATGATATTCATATCAAGATTAATATCAAGATTATCAAGATCAATACCAAGATTAATGCACCTGACCACAGTTGGTCACTAGTGCAGGACCAGTTCTGATATCAGTGTGATCAAGTGTACATTTAGGTCCCACCTGAAGTCTAAGATACAGGTACAGAATTTGTGCTGTCAACTTTATCTGCTATGGTGTGAAACAAGTATGGGGAATTAAGATAAAACTGAAAGCTTGAAAGTATTAATTTCCACAGATGTTGGATTTTTTAACAAGGCTGCAGCTATAACATTCTTGCTAGAGCTCCCAGAAGATGACATGTGGAATGTATCCTGCAACATTTCATTTCAAAGCTCTAGTATCACAAGTTTCACGTAACTGAAATGTATAGGATTATTCTTTTCATTTGAGAAAAAAGTCTTAACTGTGCACCAAGCCAACAGTTGGAGAGATGAAACACATTTCCTGTAGTGCACCAAATCCAAGTACATTCCTTTTATTCCCAATACAGCAGAAGTCAGAGGCCAAAGGCAATCATCAGGCTTGGAAAAGGCTGATGACTGATGTGTACATGGGGATTTGTATCTCCGAAGTGATCGGAGACCAATACCTTTCTTTTCCATCTTCATGACAAACAATACCATTGTGCAATACTGATGAGCCCAGGGAGCAAGTCTCACTCTTTCAACAACCACACATGAGGAGCTAGTTAACTTCTTTGGCTGGGGAAAGACTAGAAAGGCTTCAAGAACATCTCTATTTCCAGAATATTGAGAAGACTAAGGTCAAGATTGTGTTTTGCAGAAAACTTTAGTGGATCCACTGTTAAGTGCCTGAATGCTTGCTGCTGCTGGGGAGGGCATGGTTCAGGAAGAGGAGGGAATTGGACCTCACACTACGTGAGCTGAAGGAAGTTACCTTTCTCAAGCAGTCCTGAAAGCTCCACCAAATTAAGTATTGCGAGACAGCACTGAGCTTTAAGCTGTGACTGCTTGGGAAAAAAGCCCTTGAGAATCAAGAGTGTGAAAGCGTTCCCACCCCTATGAGTAACTCTGTAACTATTATTTCTTTTGTCTCCTATAAAAGAAAAAAACGCCTGGCACCCCATTATAAAGATAGACTGAAAACATGTGCTGACTCGGCATCTAGATGTGTCATACAAATTTTAAGCCACAACAATGCAAACACAGGAAAAATTTGGATACTACTCAGCAATAACAGGGAACATTGCCAAATCAGTTAGTGCCCTCAAAATAATTAATCAGGACAGCTCACTGAGGGAAGCACAACTTATTTATGGAACCTTGTATAATAATCCAACATGAGTTACCATACTGAATCCACAACACTAACCAAAGACAACATGAACTTTATAAATCGTGCCACACTATACATTTAGACATATACACTTGTATAAATCTACTTAAATCAATGTATGTATTTACTTAAGAATTAGTTTACAGGAATATTATTTTTTTGGCACTGCATAGTTACTTCTCAATCTCTCTGAAAAGCATTGTATCCCAGGGTGGATGCTAACATTTAAATCCCTGTCAAAAAAGGAAACAGAAATACTTTTTCCTTTTCAAAGGACATTTGATGAGACTCTGTTAGCTCTCCTTGGATTTTTTTGTGTAAAGTCCTTGTATTTCAGCCTTTTCAGGATGAAGCCTGTGATGCAGAATGCAGCTTCCTATTTTGATAGCATTACCGAACAATGAGCATTAAGTGCATTTATTACATCTTTGTTTCTCTTCTACTAGAATAGTGACTTACCCTTACTGCATAAGACACCAGTTTTTTAAGGACCTTCAGACACAATATCAAGTTGTCAGACAGAAATATGTTTCAAGAAATGTCAGATACAAAATCTGGTCCTTAGCACAAATGTGGAAGACTTGCAGTGCATCTGTCTGGCAAACAATATTACTCTTAAAAATGCCTCTACATTCTTGCTGCCACTGCTTCAAATAAAGGCACACTAGGCCATATTTTTTTCTGCTACAAATTACCACAGCTTCTCAGAAACTCTGAACATCTAAAGCTGCAGTGTGCCCTGCCCATTGCCTTTAAGCAGTTTTATCCACATTGCATATGCAAATCCACCCATTTCTTACAAACAACACACAAATGCGTGGTACCCACAAACTCTTTCCCCAAAGTCTCTGCCTCTAAATCACTCATGCAAGTAGCCCTGAATCACGGGAAGTGCCCTTCAGGAGTTTCAGCATGCAATTTTCAGTCAAAAACTACAGAGCCTCTGAACCAGGGATTCATCGTAGGAGGACTTGTGATTAATGGAAGATTTTGTGCTGCAAGAGAAAATCCTACATACGTACCTCATGTTTACATGCAGGGAGGTTGCCCCATAGTAATCTTAAACCTCATACAAGGTTCACTGGGTGCGGTTTTTCAGTGAGCAACACTATGTAATCAGCACTAGGAAATTAAGGGAGTCCCTCACAAGTGAACCCTTCAGAGAAGTCAAGGAGGAAAGTGATAAGGGTCATTAAAGGAGAGAAGCTAGCAGCTAGTGAAGATTGCTAGAAGATGAATAGCAGCAGCTCAAAAGCAACCAGACAGAAAGGAAAACAACTTTTAACTCTTCAAATTGAGCTTTCTATATGAAGGACTATCTTTAGCCTATAACAAAAAGCAGTGATGAATCAGAGGAAACTGCTTAGACACACACTCATCACTTGGCACTGCAAAGGAGGTGACATGGTCTGAACTCACCCCTAGTTTGCACCGCAGTGCCTGTCAGTGTGCTGACACACTTAGCAACTGTACATGGGATCTTCCCACTCTCCATCGCTATGGAATGAGGCCTGCCAGGAGCTATTCACTGCCCTGGAGAACCATACCCACAGACCAGATCTATGTTAATCCAACTCAACAAGTAAGGCTAACATTCATGCACAGTTTGATTTACCTGTGCTTAATACACATCCTCAAGAAACAGAAGAGTAATCTGCTTTATCTAAAATAGCAGTTTCCATGTAAAGCTTATCTCCAAATGGGGTTTTTGCAAGTTCTCAAGGCTAGTGAAAAGGTAGGCACTGTCCTCTCCACATTTAAGAGGACTACTCTGTTTGTTACTCTTTTCTCTTGGCCACTTTGTGTTCGAACTAGAAACTGAACAAAAGCAAAGCGCAGCTGGCTGGTATCTGTAAGCCATCCTTCAGCTCTCATCCTCCAGCCCCTGAGAGATGTTTGGCTCCCTCTGAGGCACTGCAATTGTGGTTTTACTTTTGAGCTGAGGTGAAGAAGGTATGTACCCAAAGACATTTGCCTTGTTCTTTGGAAACCTCAAAAGTTTGCCAATACAATAGCTCATCATTTCTGCAGTTAATAAACCTCTAACATGTTTTTTTGCAAAGCTGCTGTTTGCATAACTCCTTTGTGCAAAGCCAGGCTTTCTAAAAGTTAGGTTTCCCTAGGTGACAGAATTACACTGGCAAGGGCTCAAAATTAATAGAAATATAGCTTTGCTGGTCAAAAGGACAAAAAGCAATCCCAGCCCCAACTACGGTTTGTTTAAAAATAATAATAATAATGAATTGCCCATAGTCATTTATTCAGGGAACAAAAACAAATTGTCAAGCCACTTGAATTTGAAATATTTGATCAGTTTGGAGAGTATAAAATGAATGGTATTGGTCAAAGTTGAGAAATGGAAAAGCAAGATGAGTGCAGCAGGAAAGAAAACTGAATTCCTTTTGTTGTACAATTGTTTGATCAGCTGCACCAGCATTCCCAGCAGGGTACTATGGTGTTCAGGCTGGGCCAGAGTCCCCTTTTCACTTGGAAAGGGGGACAAGGGTTAAGATTATCTGTCTCAATGCAGAAAGACTTAAGGAGATAATGAGAAGGTCTGAAGAGGATATGCTGAACCATCAGAAGAGAAAAGAGAGCAGGGAAAATTCTCAACACAGAATAAAGACTAAATCTTAGGGGTGGGAGTGATCAGCTTCACACTGAGAACCACTCATTCATCCCAAGACTCTCCTCAGCTCCAGTGTAAGGTTCCACTGTGGCACCTGGCCACTGCAGAGACAGGCTCTGGAAAGCACTGTAACAGCATAGGTGACAGAGGAAAAGTCCTTTAACTAGGAACAAACAGCTCATACTTTAGAAAGCAGAAAACATAAAAAAGGGTTGGGAGCAGACAGTAGTAAGAGAACAAGAACATTTACAGTTTCTGATTATACCTCTCAAATCCTAATTCTCAACATTGGAATGTGTTATTTGGCTGGTACAAAAGACCAGGGAAAAAGGACACTCACTCTTCTTAATGATCATATGTCAACCCATTGAGAGAAATGTCTGGCCTTCCCCTCTTTAGATTTCTTCTATTTACTCTGTTTCTGGGGGGATTCCTCTTCGAAAATAATATTTGAGGATGTTGTGTACTTCAGAGTTAATGTGTTAGCTTTTCCTTCATTAAGAGCTGGATTCAAAGCCCAAGACCATTTCAAAGAAAAGTAAGTATGGGCATTTCATCTTGTTCACTAGTAGCCATCAAAAAAGAATGGAGAACTGCACTGAAGCAGAAATTTCTGCCCAAACAAGCCCTAGAACTGGAAGAACAAGTGTGGGTGCTTTGAAAATGTTTCAGTCCTGAGCAGTATGTGAGCAGTATGTGGGCAGCACCCGACTGTGATGTATACAGCACAGTCTGCTACCATTAAGTGTTCTGCTTATGATTAAAAGCAAAATGTAGCATAATAAAGAAAACTGAATGAGGGAGGGGAAGAACTAAACTGCTTATGCTGCCACTTTGTGGTTTGAAAGAGCATTTATTGCTCAGTGCATCAATCTAGTTTACACAGCCCCCAAACTCTCATAATCCAGCCTGAGTCCTGACACCCTGTTCAGAGGCAGCAGAAAAAGAAAGACTTGATAAGAAACAAAAATGGAAACTCCATCACATGTGAAGAGGCACAAAGCCCGAACTGTAATGCAAGCAGCAAATGCCAGCTCACCAAGTTCCCTAAGAATGTATTCAATGTGGCAGTACTAGTGAACATTTAAGGACAGTTTTCATTTTTGGCAAAATCATGCTAGCATTATGAATTTTGAATTTTTCCTTGTTTTCCTCCTTTGCTGTGTTTCTTACACAGCACCAAATATATTATGAGCAATTCTGAAGAAAACATGTATTTAACTACAGCAGTATTAAGACCAAAGAAAGTTATTTAACAGCACTAACGAAAGGCAACAACTGATGCTGCAAAATACACAGAACTCAGCTTTGTTAATCTTTCTATGCTCAGTGGGAGAAACCCCAAAGATTTCATTCAGATGACTGACTGTTAACAACCAAAGCTTAGCCAGTTTCCAGGAGCAGATACTGTGCTACGTACAAATCTTATTAATACCTACGGGTCACAACAGATTTGTAGAAACTGCTGCATGTTTACATCAACTACACAAGAGAGAACCCTAAACCAAGTTAAATTTACAGCTTGGGGACAGGAAGGACACAATTTTCCTTTCTGCCATTATTTTTAATTTTTGCACAAGAGAGCAGATACAAACAAGAGCGTGATCACTGACCGCTGGCGTTTCTGCACAAGCTCTACCGACGGCTGTGGCTGGCGGCAGCAGCCCAGTGCAGAGAGTGCCAGTCAGCAGCAGGTGGAGCCCGGCCATAACGCTCTCCCGTTCAGGAAATTATTCTCTTTCATCTGCACTCCCTGATGGTTCTTGTAGCTGATTTTGACAAGCAGAAGTTGAGAACTGGATTATTCTGACACAGTAAAATTATACTTACTTGTCCTAGAATTGTGTAGTACAGAGAAAAAAATCCCCCCGCCCCTCATTTTAAAGCATCTACATTCATAACATTTTCAAAACTCCTTAACTCCTTTCCCAGGTGATCTGAAGAAAACCAGAGAAGTATGTACTGAGCGCAGTTTCCAGAGATACATGGCTCCCCACTTTGGTATAGCCAGCCAAAGACATATCAGAAATCTCACTCCCATGTTCAACAATTTTGCAAGGACTCCAGCCCAATAATTTAGACATAAGAAGTTCAGACTGCTTGGACAAGCAATTCCCAGCATCTGGATATACATTTGGAATTTATAGGACTGAAATCTAAATCTCTGGAGAACCTTTCAGGCCTAAAAACATGCATGCTGCATTTCCCTCCTGAGAGACTTCCTCATCCCTACCTAAGCTCTACAACAAAAGAGGAACAGGAAGCCAACATTTAATATAAAAAGGATTTGCACCTCTCATGCACAGCTCAGCCCAAGCCTGACCTTTACACCTGACAGCCTCCTGTTATTTGAGAATACCTCCAGTGAATCTGATAGTCCTTCCTCTACTACCACTGTCTGTCCAGAAAGTTTGCCAAACTGATGAAGGTAGAGTAAGCATTGTCTGGAGCATGAAGAGCAATACTAAGGAGTCCAATTCTGTTTCTGCTGTTAAATTACTGGGGCTCATCCAGGGGTTGATGTTGCTAGCTCCTTGTTTTCCTCCAACACTGCACAGCTGAATACACTGACTCTTCGTTTGTCTGTCAGAGAGAAGATGACTCTTGTTTTGGAGCCTCATTCATCATGCTGGAGATTAAAATTGTAATCCAAAGTGCAAAAAACCTGAGCAGCTGAACAAGAGTTCAGTTAGATCAGGCAGGTCTCTTGCGTGCAGCCAGTGAGTGTAGCCATCTACCTGAGAACCCAGATGTGCCCAGGCTGGGGTCTCTACGGAAGCTGCAGCACTGGACGGCTCTTCTGCCTGACAAAGCATGTTGATGTGTGGAAAAGCTCAAGAACCAGCCCTACCTTAGCCTACCCTGACTTGCTCCAGGTGAAGCTGAGCTTCAACCTCCAGAGTAGAAAGCCTAAGGAAACATCCTTAGGCTATTAAGTGTAATTCAGCCTGCTGTTTTCTCCCTTCCCAGGGGAAAGAACAAGCTTTCTACAAGTCCTCCACCCACAGAGACAGAGCAGATCTCCAGGGTATGAGAAGATACTCAGAAGGAAAAGGGCGCCTTCTGGCACATCAAGCACTCAAGCCTTTCTTTATCCTCCTCTCCTCACAGCTTCATTTTAGCCTTGCAGCTGCTCTAGGCTCTCTGGACCTAGCCTCACCTGTCCACCCCTAAATGCCCCTATTTTCTTTCTCCCTGGCCTATCTCATACTAGGCCATTTCAGGCTTCTTTGCTCCCCTTCTGCAGAGAAGCAAATTACTTTTCAGTCCATGCTCAGCTGCCTTTCCTAGGAACAAGAGCTTCCTTTCCAGGCTAGTATTCTCCCAGCTTTCTTCACACTGAAGAGGAGTTTCAGCTTTTCATCACACTTGGAAGCCCTGGAAGGCTCTTACAGACATTAGGGCTCCTGGCCTGCAGGGAAGTTAGGTACTTGAACTTACTCTGTTCCATGTTTTGCTTCATCTTTTTGGACTTAGGTTTTGTCAGTGTTAGAATAGTACTGATCAGCGGTACAAACACATATTCATACACAGCCACAGAACAAACTAATGTGAAAGCCCTGGCCATAGCGAGTTGTTTTTGAGAAGCCCACACTAGATTCCAGAGGGCAAAGGCAGAAGCACAGTTCCTCTACTACCTGGGCAGATAGGATCTTCCTGTATGCACAGAAAGGCTCACACTGTAAGTGTGGGATCAGATCAGCCCAGTGGGGAAAGGGAGCGGCAAAATTCTCTCAGTTCCAAGCAGACTAAATGAAGGAATCATAGAACGGTTTGCATTGGAAGGGACCTTTAAAGATCATCTAGTTCCAACACCCCTGCTGTGGGCAGGGACACCTTCTACTAGATTAGGTTGCTCAAAGCCCCATCCAACCTGACCTTTAACACTTTCAGGGATGGGACATCCACAACTTCTCTGGGCAACCTGTTCCAGTGTCTCACCACCCTCATAGTAAACAAAGAAGTCAGTAACCTCATAATATTTCACATAGCTGCTGAAAAATCTACAAACCTTATGAAACAGGACTGCAATACCCTCCAGTCCTGCAAAAGAAGAGTCAAAAAAGGTCCTAGTTGGGCTCTTCGTAGGGAACATCTGACCCATTTTGTATGACATCAGTTTAGAAAGCCCTGAGCTGGCTACTGTACCTGCACTGTAACATGGAGATACTAACTCAGTCCCCAAGAAGTGTGTTAGCTCCAAGCTACACCACATCAGAGCTGCGTCCTAGGAGAGGTGATGAGCATGTACAGCTTCAGAAGCCAGCTTGCCCAGAACAGCTGCTGCACAGCTTTCCTTTCAGGGCAGAAGCATATCCTCAGAGTCCCACTGCTCTCAAATCCTGACCCATATTATTGCATCTTGGGGAATAGACAGATGCCAAAGGAAGGCGGGCAGCCAGACTTCCTCAGTCAGAGCTGACAGAGGGGCTGGGTGTCTGTTTTTCTCCCCAAATACACCAGCTGTTTTAATGGAAGCTAATCACTCTCCCTCTGAACCTTAGCTCATAGCAAAAGTAAAAACATCAGGTTTTCTGCCATATTAGAAGGCATAGGATGGGGCTTGGCAGGAGGGAAACAGCTTTGGACTGGATCTGTGCAAGTCACAAGTGGTTTGGCAGAATTTCACTTGCTCAAACATTCAACTCCAGGTGAAGCGCATTGGGCATGAAGTTGAAATTCAACACGGAGTAACAACCCTCTAAAGTACAGTGTAAATCAAAATACAGCATGTAGAAACACACAAGATTATGCAACAGTACTCCAGAAAACACTTCCTCAATTTCTCTGATAGATTCAGTTCTTTTATGGGTCTCCCAAGTAAGAGGAATCCACATAGTCCCTAGTTTCCAGGCATTTATTAGCAGAAGGAATATCTTTCCCTATTATTAGAGAAAAATCCAAACCAAAAATCTGTTCATGGGCAAATGCAGCCTTGTTCTTTTCTTGCACTAGGTCCGTTGTACCAGCTGTGTGGCTGTGGGTCGCAGGACTAAGTCATAAAGTAACAGAAACACTTCCTTGGGCATTCTGAGGGAGTTAGGAGCTCCAAGGCAAACCACACACTCAGTGGCTGGGGTTGGGTTGCAGGGCTCCATCACAACCCAAGGAACAACTCTGCAGCCAAAGCCAGCTCAGCACTACTTTTGCCACTCCAACTTTTTTTGTCAGTCATCATTGTTCTTACACAGGTAATCAAAAGTTCAAACACAACTCTCAAGCCCTTTTCTCAGAAATGGGCTCACAAGCACTTCTAAAACCACTGCTACCTCTTTCGCAAGGGAGGCACTGTAACAGTACCTCTTCCTTGGGATTCAACCCAGAGCAGCTAAAGCTGATGCTTCTTGTCTGTCGCTGCTCCCCTGGATCACCTCCAAACTATTACCTTTTTTCCTTTTTCACAGCTTCTCTAAGCTCCAAGACCAAACCCAAAGTTTTAGCCTATTGCTCCAAAAAAAGCCTATTTCTCTGTTTCAAATCAGCTGCTAGATCACCATCATGGTGATAATTAGCTATTTGATTAACCATGTCTGGACAGCTGCCATGTGGGACACTGTTCCATCAGGATATCAGGCAGGATTTCTGCCTATTGCATTGACTGGCAGAAATGGGCATGTCCATGAAGTTTATCAGCTGATGGCTTTGTTATGCAGAAGTGAGACCTAGAAGTACAGTTATGCCAGCATGTTATTATTGCACTTGTCCTGCTCTATCTGTTTTTACCATATTTACCAAAGTAGAAAGGCAGTATCTGCCTGTCTTCTCTATTGTGTTTTTAAAAGAACAGGCTAAATAAAAACACCCCATAGGATTATATTTGGACTCCAGTCTGTTCTTCCTCAAAAGGTCAGACACTTCCACAACCCTATAAACATTTGTGTTTTCTTGCATACATCTGTGATACTGTTTCAGTGGCAGTCTGCTCCTTTTCCAAGCAGGGACCATTACGTTTCAATTGTTGCAGTCTGTAGATGACTCCAATATACCTCTGCAACTTTTATCAATCAAAGGGTCATGAGAGCAGCTCTTCAGAGCAGCATCAGGAATCACTCCCCATCCAGCTACTATGCCAATGCTGAAATTGCTAAATTTTATTGTGACCAATCAATTCACCACCAGCTAAAACCCCATTATACTCGGTCATGGCCCCACTCTTCCATCCTAACTTCACAAATCACCCAGAAGTGACATCTGGAGCTGTCCATAACTGCAGGGGCCACACTGAGAACACGTTGCCTGTGAAGCTCCCATATCTTGTGCTAAAAGACCTGCACAATATCCCTGACAACAAGAATAGAGCAAGGAAGAGGACTGAAGAAGGATAAAACTAACAATTCTACTCAAAGGACACAGCCAGCTGATACACTCACACATGGGATACCACCTCCCACTGAAGGTTTCCCTCTGGCAGCCAGGCTGCTACTGTCTTGTTTTTGACTGTAAAATCCAAATGGTTCAAGGAGTAATCCAAAAATAAAAATCCAAACATCACATTATTCCACTGTTGTCTTCAACTTCAGAGTGGAGGGAAGAGGGATTTCAGATACAAATCTTATCAGTGCTTCCTGTAATTTAGCTTACATTTCTGGCACCAAACTTTGTAGGAAAGTTAGTTCATATCCATATGGGTGGGTGCCAATAGTTGTGCATCATTCATCTGTGTTATGAGTCAGGACATACTTGTTCAGTCTCAGCTTTATGGTAACATGGCTGTGAAGATTCTCTGATGGAAATGGGTCACATACTTCCAGCTCAGAGATCCAGAAAACTGAGCACAAGGATGTCTGTACAACTCTGACAAGCATAATCAAGACATCCAAATTGGCATATCAAACTCCAGCACATGTGCACTGTGTCCTCTAAGGACCTGTCTCTAAGTTATTTGGATTAGGAGCCATCAGTTTAATACACTGTTCTTGGAAGAAGTAACTGAGGCTCAGAAAGTTAGGGGAGGAACCCAACACATTTTTTCAAGAGAATAAAAGGCACTGACAGCATATTGGAGCTTCTCACTTTGGGCAATGATCTAGACATAAAACAAATACAACTGTTGCATTTCAAGCTGAATCCTTTTAGCAGCCCTTCTATGTTTTAAGCCACAGGGAATTCACATAGATAAAACACTTTACTGGCATCTCCTGCAGGGATATGCTTAATAACAGGCAGCACACAAAAGATGTCTTTGATATAAATCTGTGTTTGGCTATGCAGCAAGAAGAAAAGGAAGATCTAAAAACTAGGCACCTGAAGAGCACGAACTGCTATTGAAACATCCAGTTTATGAAACATCTGTAGTCAGAGCCACCTTCATATTCTCCAGAGACAACAAGTAGATTCAGTGTCCCCTGCTGCTCAAAATGTGAGAGGCTATTTCACATTTATACTATTTAGAGTCATTTCAGTAATTGTCAAGAGTCAAAACTGGCACAGTGGTTTCTATCTGTGCCTGAAAAAGCTGGCTGAAATATCAAGGCCTGTGCCATGATTCAGCAAGAACAGAGAGGGCAGACTCACTCCAGTCTTCACTGGTGGGAGTATGCACAGAGGTAGAGCAGCTCTCTGTTTGTAAAGGCATTCCCAACATCTTTTCTCCCTTTGGAGTTGCCAAGGAGACAGAGCTGTTCAAGGAGGATAAACTCATTCAGTTCATGTTTGCAAGCACAAACTGAAAATCCCAAAGGGGCAAAGTACCAACATCACAGTTTACTTTCTCTATCAGAGCGACTTCTGCCTCAGGGAAAGACAGACACCAATAAAACTGATAACAAAGCAGTACAACATACACACAGGGAAGCACAGAGTTCTAATTTTAAGCAGTTAAATGCAATTTTCAAATTCTTCCCATAGACTATTACAGTTTTGAATTTTTCCTTTCCAGGGTCTGGGAACTTGTTCTCCAAGAGCATGGTAAAAATAACTCCCCTTGCATCAGCTTAAATTTACAATGTACACATTGTACAATGTGTAAGTTGTACAACAAGCCCTAAACATTTAGGAATAATTTAAAAATAATGTTATATCTCTGTATCAAAGACTGAGAGTGATTAAAAGCAAGATCTGAAAAGGTTCACTTATTTCCAAGGCTGAATTCTTGCTTCAGTGGGGTTCAATAGTATCCCACTTGCAAGAATACACCCTTGTGTTCTGTTCCCCTTACTTTTGGGGCAAAAAAAGGTCCCTATTGATTCAGAAGTAAAAGTCTTACTTCTTCTTTCTTGAATGCCTCATTTATAAGAATGACTGGAATAGGATGAATACTGTTCTCTGAGAGCAAAGGTTATTCTACTTCCATAATTAAAGGTTTCTTTCAGAAAAAACAGTGAGACAGAGAAATTTTGTTGTCTGCATCAAACTTTTCCACAGCCACAGATATTACCTGTAAAACCTGCAAACACCTTGTCATTTTACAGATGATAAATACATATTTAAACATCAACAAAAACATTGCTTAGATTTAGCAGTGCCGTGCAAGCGTGGATAAGAAGAGGAGGATTTACTCCAAAGACCTTTTGCCCAATAGCCCCTGCTCAAGATCCCCATATTCTCTGTTCCCAGGCCTTAGTTGTTCCCTGTGCCCAGGAACACCACTGCCTACTGCCAAAGGCCTCTGCCTCACAGTCCTCCCTGCCCTCGGGGGAGGAGGCTGTCACCTGAGGATTCAGGTTACCTGAGGACTTGTTTTCAAGCACAAGTTATTCTGAAGGGTGAGATAGTATCTGAGGTGCCAGAGGTACACATGACAATAATTCATGCTGATACTGAACGTTCAGCATGTTTTATGTTTTCTATTGTGTCGTGGTTAATGCCATAGTTTTTGATGTTTAAATAATTTCTAGACTGTTCATAAATTCAAGCTGAGAATGAACTGAGCATAGAAATGAAGTCTATTAACCCCCCACTGCTGAAAACAGCCTCTTTTGAAAATTATGTGTAAATTGCCTAAATACGTCAGCAGGAGAAATTGTTCATTCTTAACACACTTTCGGCCAAATTTCATACCAGCATATTCATCTCTCCAGAAGGTGACTTGTGAATACAAACGCTTTATTTACTTCAACCTAGCATTACCCCTCATGCCCAAATCTGTGTCTTTACTCTTGTTTGAGAAACTGATCTGACTGAAAAAAGACCCCTGTAAAAAGAAGCAGGACACATTCCAACAGGCTAAAAATTCTTTAAGGTGGAGGAGTTATCTATCTACCATCATAAGAAAAGGCAGGATAAGTATTCTCACTCATCTACAAAATGAGGAAAAGCCTCTTTTCCGAATAATCTGACACAGAACTTCTAACCCTGTAAAATTTTCAGTACAAAATATTGGCGATGATCTCTACAGTCCTGTAGTGGAAATAATCTTGTCAACAAAAACATTTCCTCCATGTGTTTCTTACTTGGGAAGTCAGCTACATTTACATTAATCTCTGCATTTGCACAGAGATCCCAGCTCACACGGTTCTTTGCATGAAGCAGTGGTGTCATTTCCTTTGAAACACCAAACTCCAGGAGTTATAAACGTGTCAAATGTTTGCTCTTAAAACAGCAGAGATGTGCCAAAATAGAAACAGAAAATATGAGAGGGAGGAAAAGGAGGATGAAAGTCACATGCACTCTGAAGTAAAAGCAGAATTCATATATTTTCACATGACACCTTATAAAGTATCAGTCCAGATCCAGTGCCATAAACCCATAACAAATACGATTCATTGATATAGACCCATGTGCCACTAATTGCAGTGGAGTTCCACAAGCGTGGTTTAAGATAAATAAGGGGTTAAATTCTCTCTAGGGTAATTGTGTTCTATACCGACATCTAATTCTCCTGGCCGGACATGTAAATATTTAGCATTGTAGTTAGGGATTTTAGAGGTATTGCTCAGGTGACAAGAGCACAACAAGGAATGGGACAGGCTGGACACAGCTCATCCAAGTTGCAGTTGGGAAGTGAAAGTGCCTTTGTTGTAACCCTGCCCTGGGGTTGGTACAGGTTTGGGTGTAAATTAGCCCTGCTTTCTCACTAGTACCGCAGTTCACGGCATCCTCCCTGCTGGCTCAGAGACACCAAGATGACAGCCCACTAGAATCAGCGTCCTCTCTGTGGCTGGCATAGGGAATAAAGCCCAGGGCCAGAACAGTTCCTAGAGGGGAGCTTCTCCACTCCTGGCCCTGTAGGGCACAATCCAGCTGTGCACACCTGCAGAAAGGCAACTCAGGCTATCCCTCAGTTGCTCTCTGCTTGACTCTAAATACTGATGCAAAGAAAAAGTGTCTAAATTTGATGTATTGAAAAACAGATGCTGAGAATTTGGCAAGAGTCAGACCTTTGTGCTACAGCTAATGACATAATTCTCCATGCATTTCTGACAGTCCGATTCCTTATTGCCTTTCAGGCCAGCTTCCACATTATTGCCATTCTGCTCAATGCACGATACCATGATGCTATATGCTGCATCAGTTAATTTTCAGTTAGCAAATACACGTTTCCTCCTAAACGTGGGTGGTCTTGGCTTATGTATCAACTTTCAAGAGCATGGTTATCATACCCAGAGCACCAAAAGCACTTGGCAAAGTTCATGCAAATGGGATGCAGCACTGAATGGCTACAGAGAGACCTTGTAGAAAATTGTTTTGTCAGTCAAGACTTGCTTATTGCATGCAAGTCTCGTGAAAGAACCTGCTGTACTAAAGGAAGGATAAAATAAATCTATTCAGGAGATACTTTTCAGATCTTATTAAGACTAGCTTTTTGTCAAGGGGTTTATGATAGACAAAATGGAGCTCAATGTATTGACAGCATGTCAGAAAGCATCTGGTACCTAATGGCTAGCTGAAAGACGCAGCCAAACCAACAAGTCTACAACTAAATGTCAGCAGTGAAAAGGATTTCACTTGCAAAAATGCTTTGCACAATAAGAAGGTATAAAAGTCAAGGCAAAACAAAGCATTTTGCTGAAGTGTAATTCTTGAGTGGTCTCTAGAGTGCTACCACTCTTACACAGCTCTACACTGTTATTACTGGGAGAATTTTCTCATAGCTTAACGTGGGACTGACGTAACCTCGAGAACTGCCAAGTAGTACTTCACTGATTCAAAAAGGTAAGGCACAGATAGAAAGGGAGATCAAAAACAAAACTTAAGATAGACTACCACTCTTATTTTTTCTGTTTTTTGATACAGAAAGACAAGAAATGCATGGATGTACAGCTTATATTCTCAGGTTATAGAAAGCCACCATCTTTGATTTAATCTAAAATCCTTCTCTTCTAAACCCCTTTGTTTTAGCAACAAAATTAGTTTCAGGTTGGTCAGATATCCAAGTAAAATCAAGTGTAAACCATCAGATTGTCCCTGGCTCGCCCTTACACAAAAACAAATAGACTCCCATTCAGGCAAGTATCACCCAAGTGTGTTTGAAACATACAACAGATGTTGCCCAAGTACAGCTGATCATAAAAGTCCTTAAGAATAAGGGAGCTTTGATGCCTGTCTTCCCTTTTCCCATGCATAGAAAATAACAGCATTGTTAGCACCTTCACAGTTGAGAAAAGGTTAAGTATGAAAACAAATATTTGTTTCTTAGTACAGAAAGTAATTTGGCAGGCAAAATCCAGCTTGTCTTAATAATAAGGGGTATGTTATGTAGTATAAAAATTATGTGAAGAAAATATAAGAATTTTGTTATATTTTGTGTTATATTGTGTTATGATATCTCTTATATTATTATCAATATAACATCATGCATTTCACCTAAATACCTTTGTTTTAACACAGTTTAGCTGTCTGCAGACCTAGGTTGTTCTTCAGCTTATTTTAATGTTAGCAAAAGTTAAGGAGTGTGGTTTCCTCCTATGACCTTCAAACCAAAAGTGGCTGAGAAACTCTCACCTACTAAGGACAGGTAAGCAAACAAGCAAGTGAACAAATGTAAGAACTGGGAAAATAAAAGCTATCAAAAAGATTTCACCCCTAATGTTCTTCCAAGTCTGACTATAAATCAGAACAGATTGCCTGTGGCATCTCTTTGACAAGACCCAGTCTCCAAAACCAGATCGAGAGATTATCTACATCACAAACCAAGATGTACTTGAGAGTCTTACGCTCCATAATAAAAGCTAATCTTTATTAATTAGTTGTCATGGAAACTCTGGGCCTTGGGAAGGCTATGAATGGTACACCAAGATCACATACAAATTCCTTTTAGTAAATGCCTTCATCATGATTTGGATAAACAAACAGTAAGCAAATGCCACACGGGTTCAAAAAGAAAAAATAATAAAAGAAATTAATTAGAAAAAGTTTAAGATATTGCAAATAACAATTATTCCAGTTCTTTCAGGCTTTCTGGCAAAGACCTGTGGTATTAGCTAATGGTGCCTGAATGACGAACAACTGAAAATATCAAACCAGCAATAGCAAGTATGAAACAGCACTCCAAAAACAGGGTGTGAAGGCCCATGCTCTTACCGCCTGCTGGATGATGCGTTTAACTGAGAGAGGCCAGGTGTGACAGTAGAAGGCCAACGATCTTAGCAAGAGTCTTAAATTATTTCCTCACAGAAAATAAGACTTCTGGGAGTACATTATTCAAGCTGACTTTGGCTTCTTTTCCTCTTTTCAGAACTGTCTGTGTAGAGCATACTTTTCCAGGATTTTAAACCTCACACCCAAGAGAAAAAAATATACACAAGACTGATTGCCCCCAGCACTGAGGCACAACACCTCATCAGCAGAATAAAGCTGAACAAAATAGAGTGACAGCACAGAGACTGCAGTATCCAGCTGAACCTGCGGAGCAAGCAGAATGCAATGGGCAGAGCTGAGCTCTCGCCAGCAAGATTAAAAAAAGCTGAGGAAGCAGATCATCTTATTTCTACGTGGGGCTGGTTTGTCTACTTCCTGTTGCATTTGGGGGGCAAGCAAAGGAAGGGGGAGAAGAGGAAGAGGCACAAAAATTTTTAGGCTTCTGTTTGACTCTTCTAACATGGTGTTACCAGCTATGTTATACTGGGAGTAAATTCAGAAACAAAAAAAACCCTGTGGAGTACACTATGACCATAACTGCACACCTCTGCAATAACAGTCCTCTGTTCTGGTACTGCAACACCACATCTCTGGCTTTCCCACTTACAGACATAATTTGTCCTTTGAACTTTCTTTTGTTGAAATGGCGGATTACAGCAATGCAGTATGTACCTCATGTATATTATGTATATACATATATTATTATACGTATATTGTTACAGCAGTGCAGAATGGCTAGCTTTGCAGGGGATTTCCATTTTCAGTCAGGAAGCACATGGCATTACCTGTAGGATTATTAAATGTTTTATTCAGGATCAGAAAACTATTTCATTTTATAAATAAATGAAGGGTAATCAAATAGTTTGATTCTTCTGAAGACAGTCAAAGTTGGAATAAGGTAGCATTTATATGTCTCCTCAAATCAGCTAGCTGTTCCCAAATAAAATAAAATAAAAAGATAAAATAACACCCCTACAGCTGACTTGGGAGATGTTAATTTCAAAATTCAGACCAACTTTTGTTGCAACAGTTGCAGACACAAGCCAAAACAGGAGTTGGCAGCAGGGTGAGAGTGCAGGCATGGCAGCAGTGGCTCCGTGCAAGCTCACGGTTCGCTTGTTTACCCAGGCACTGAAACAGATTTTGCTGTGACATCAATCCCTATGTTGTCCCATGTTACTTCACCGTCAGCAAGCAAGCTGGCTGAGGTGTTACTGCATGATCTGCAACTTCTGAATAGACATTCTCTCTGAAGAAATAATTGTCTTCATTGTAATTGGTGACAAATATTTAAAGCCATCTGTTTCAAAACAGTCTCCTGAAGCTGGAATGAATTTTTTTACCATGGGATGTTATGTCAAGATTCAATTGCCAGGGCATTACGGCACTTGTTTAACTGAAATCTAGAATAAACAAAAATGTATTAGCGTTCATAGGGAGGGTTTTCATGGTTGCGTATGGAGCTGAATGAACTTATACATTACCTTCACGCACTTACGGGAACTGTGATCACTTACCAGCATGCAGTACAAACTTTGTGTGATAAAAAAATGGTATAATTAATAGTGATATGGTATCTGACACCAGCTGAAACCCTGTAGTAACCATGAGTACTCTATTTGTGCCTGATGAAAGAACAGTATGAAAGATACCTGTCTTATCCATTTGGTCATGATCTTTTCAGCCTGCTGGTGATTTCAAGTGCATTCCAGTTCTTTTCACTGCTTGAAAGTTACCTGCACACTAAATGTCTGTGTTATACCTGACTACCCAGAGCAATCAATCTAGCAGACAAGCTCTGAGATAAATCTACAGAAGGGAGAGTGTCAGTCAAAGATAGAGAGATCACATTTATTAGATAGCATTAAGGTTGACTTTCAAAAAATAGGATTTCTCTTACACTTGATTCAAACTATCACAATCATGAATTGCCTTTCCATCATTTTTTACAATTTCTATTACAGAGATCCCTAAGACTTTCAACTCATGGAACTTAATTCCCATGAAAAATATATAAAGAATATCCCAGCTATAATTTAATGACATATATTTGCCATTTAAATGTCAAAGTAAAAACTGGAATATATATAAGCTAGGATTTGAAATGGCAGAGAAGAATTCACTCCTTCTGTAAACTGTAGAAGCTTACCTCCATTAACAGGGGCACACTGTGAACTGAAAGACTTTTTTCTCTTCCCAGAACTGCAGAACTACCCATTTTTAACCCAATCTCAATTTGCTAATTTTTGAATGCTCATCTGAAAATGCATCAAATTGTTGTTGTTGTTTAATTATTGTTGTTGTTGCTTAATTATTGTTGTTGTTGCTTAAATTATTATACTTGACCTCTTTAATAAGCACAGGGAATACACAGGGCTTGAAACTCACCTGCTATAAACAGATTTGTTGAAGTTGTACTTAAAACTGGAAAAGTCATATTGTAAGCTTGATCAGAAAGTTGTCTACTGAAAATGTTAAATCTCAGCCAGTAGAGAGAGCCAGGCGCCGCAAACAAGGCTTATCTGAGGCCCTCCATGACCACAATACTGGTTTTAAAAGGAGAATTTTTTAGTATCCCAGAAGCAAAGATGCTTACGAGACCCCACTGAAGAGGAAAGGCACTTGTCTCATTTTTTTTCAGAAAGGTCACATGTATGATCAGCTAGCATTTCACTCAAATTTAAATGCTGTCCTCAACTTGCCATGTGCGGGCACTGAGTGAATGTCTGTGGCAAGCCTACCATGGGAGATTTCCAAGAGTAACAGATTGCTCATTAGCCCCCACATATTTAGTGTCATTGTAGAAAATTGGCTCAGCAGAGGGGCTTTGAGTTGGAGAACTGTTATAATCAGAAGAAGAAAAAGGAGGAGTCATCGTCGTCGTCATCGTCGTCGTCATCATCCATTGCTGAAGCAAGCATTGCCTGAATTTCCACCTTTAATCTTGGCAAGACCTGTACTCTGGAGAGCACATCAGTATTTCACCTTTATTTTTGTGTGTGTGATCTGAAAGATGCTGTTTCAGCTGTGAAGCATTTCAGCTAATTGTTTAAAATGCCTCCATAGGCTCCAGCCCTGGTTGGTTGAGGTGCCTAGAACAAGGCTGTCCTAATCAAGGAGTGCTTCAATGTTGCAAGGAACTGTTCATTATTTTAATCTTCTTACATTTTGCATAAAACCACAAAAACATTGTCATTGACAATTAATGTGATGCAAATTCTTGTCTTGTCTCCTGGGATTTTTATTCAGGCAATAATTCTTGTGGGGTCAAAAGTTGAACCTAAGGCTCTGTATAGGTCCTGGTAATTTTTAACTTTGTGGTGTGGTTTAATCATACAGATTTTCATTCTTCATTTATAGGTTGTGTACAGGGTGAAATCCTTTTCTTAAGGAACACTGTTTAAGTGCCACTAGATTGTAATCATGTTAATTGAAACTCTGCTTATCTAAGTAATTATATACTCATCTGTATGACCTCAGTAATGCTACTGGAAGTTTCTCAGCAGCAAGCCCTATTCTAGCTGTGCAAGATTCCATCTCTGAAGGCAAAATAAAATTGTGTCTCCCAAGCAGCTTGAATTCTTTGGAGCACAGTGAACAATGTCACAATTCTGGTGATTTGGGAAACTGTTGACTAGGTACCAATGGCCACTTTGCAGGAAATCTTGATCTCAACATAACATGAGCTTTGATTACACAAAAGCTGACCAAGACCTTCAGGACTTTTCCCACACTTCTACGTGTAAGCAAACCACTCTTCACTCTTGGACGTCACTTTTCACATGGGCCAAATTTTCTTTTCTAAAACATAAGATGCTACTTTTATTGGAACATCTAGAGCTTACAAACAATTTATGTTGTCACATATTGAGATGCAATTTGTAAATAGTCCTAGTGGCCAAGAAGTCAGAGTGATTCCATCAAATGTAATCTCACTTAGTGCCTCCTCTCAAGTAAAGGTCTGAGCAAATGGACATATTTGTTAATTCCTGTCAATGGATGCATTATAATTGTACCCGTTGTTATACTCATATTTTAGTGGACATCTGCAATCAGTCTGTCCTGCCTTAAAAGTGACAGGCATTACTATATACTGAAATAAGTATTAATCACAAATGTTAATGATTTGGATGCAGAAGTTGCTTCCACCCTCCTAGACTGGTAATAGCACTCTTGTATTGAAGACAAAGACAACTTAATTCCCGCAGCAGTATTTCAGATGGAGAGTGTGCGTGTGTGTGTTTACATCACCCCTTTTAATTTACATCACCCCTTTTAATTTACATACATACAAGCAGGTTAATCAGGAATTACCTGGCTGCCATTAATTCCAGTTTCCATTACTGTCAAAGACTCATTAATGCTTCAGAGACGCTGTCTTTTAATTATTCAGATACTTTGCATGCTAAGCAGTTCTACCTTTCCCTTTATACCTCCTTAAGCCTCTTCCAGGCAAAATGCATTCCTTCCTTAAAAACAGTGAGAGTTTATTTGACACTTGTTTCCTTACTAGCATATCTTCACTGACACAATAGCTATGAATGATCCAAACCTCATTCCATTTTTCAGTTAATAATGTTTTAAGGCTAATTCTTTAATCTTCTGATATGTGAACTAGCTCTTGGTTTAATCTCACCAATTTATTTGCTTTTGATACAGAAATGGATAGCTACTGGACTCTCATCTGGTATCACGTTCTTTCCCATATTGCAGCATTTTTTTCTGCATGCCCATTGCCATGCACTATGCAGCATTTTTGGATTAAGAAGGTACAAGATAACTGTCTGGGATAAGAAATTCCCAATCCTGATGATCTGCCATACACTCTGCAGCTTAATTCAGTATCAGGAAACAACGTTTTTTAAATGGAAGCCATTGTAGGAATAAAATATATGAATTTCCATTCTTCCTTATTATCAAAGCTATTATTAGAAAATTTAACTCTGGCCATCGTACTCCCTGTCTCAGTGGAAAACGCACTTCAGTCAAGGCTTTTTTTACTTTCTGTGGACAAAATTAAGAGTTCGCGGTTACTTCAGTTGAAAAGTATTCATCTACAGCTACTTCAGTTCCCCTGAAAGCAAGACCTTCAGAGGCGTTTTATATGTGAATTTATGCTCCTAAGATAGCTGTGTTTTTAAAGCCATTTAAAAACTCAAATAATTTTTTTTTTTGTACTTTTGCAAGAACAAATATTCACAGCATTGACTACAACACCCATTCTACATTTATATATAACCCAGGGGTTCTTACAACTGTATGCACAATCATACAAATTTGTTGTTTTGCATATTAAATGAGACATTAGCAGCCCTCTTTAAGTTTTTAATGAAGAGGTGTGTATTCTGGTATTACTTGCAGAGTTGTTACTCAGGTAGAATGAGTTGCTATAGACGTTACTATAAGATCTAAGCTGACACTGTAGGATTGTCATTTTACCTCCAGGTCAATATTGGCATGGTTTAATTTATGCTACAATTAGCTAAACACTGACAGTCTTCTTCAGCGAGTTTTGCAAGAAAGCAGTTCCCACCCAACACTGAAATGTTCTGTTTGACTGTTCTTTATACTTTTTTGTTACTATTTAGAAAGCTGCAGCATCAGTGCACAGAAATCCCACTGTACAGGATGGCCTTGATATCTAGGAGATTGAAACCTGAGATTCCACACACTCACAGGGTGCCAAAGGTCAATACACTGTCAAGATACCTGCATCATATCTGCTTGCCTGACAGTTGAGCATGCTTAAAGATCACATTAGTACACCACAACGTCTAGATTAGATGATGAGCAACTGATAAACACACTTTTTAAACTGCGTGTTACAGTCATTCCTTAGATTTAGGCAAAACCTGCAATATCCACAGTCATTATTCAGCTAAATATGGTACATTCAAGACACGGCCCCATGCAACAGCAATGTTACAGCTGCATACAACAGAACCAATGCTTCTGCAGATAACAAGGTACATTTTCAGTGTCCACTCAGCAGGGTCCCTGCCTCTATGTAAATGTCTGGCACAGGTCCACCTGAAATCAGAACTTTATTTAGAAATCTCTGCTATAGTTTCAATAGCAGGGATAAAGGAGCTAACCCTTAGAGCAGAATAACCAGATGTTATTTTAGTGCTCATTTCACAGGTATCTTAGAGGCGCCAAGACTGAGACTAACAAAGATTAGCCCAGCTAAAAGACTGATGGTCATAAAAAAGGAACTAAAACACAAAGTTTAGTGGGGAACCTAACCTTTCAGGATAGGTGAATATCTAGTGAAACAGATGCAACACCTAAAACTACTACAAATGTGGTGTTTGATTTCTTAAATGAGAACAAAAATCCTTCAGAGAAACACATATATTGTGAGCAAACTCTTCAGTCTGATTCATGTAAATGCAAGCTTGGCATATTGTTCAAAAAGAAAACCAGCAAAGTCAGGTTCAGTTCCAAAGTCGAAGCTGGATGGGCTGCAAAAACTAACCAAGCAGATGACACAGATTTCTGAGCAGAATTAAATGAAAGTTGTGGCCAATGAGAGAGAGAAATGTACGACACTTTGAACACTGAATCTGATATGAATTTAGGATGTTCTACAGCTGTTCAATACTGTTTCCTATGACAGCAGCAGCAGGGCTCCCAAAATCTCTGCCTGCGACTGGCTACTGCAGCAATCACTGCTCAGGCATACGCTGGCCTTTTAAAGTGGCCAGGAATTGTTTAGCTGGTATTAGTGGCCTGGAGCTTTGGTTCAGAGAGAACAATAGGCATACTATTTTAGAGGCATTAAAGGTATTAGTGGCAAATCTGCATTGTGCCTTGTTTACTGCTGTACCAGTGGTATTAGACAGGAATTGAAAATGACTGCAACAGGCTGCTTGTTTTAAAATGCTCCATGCCATAATTGAAAACATGATTCTTATTGTGGCCATCATTATAAAAGACAGCAGTATTAATCAGCATTTTCTCCTTTTGAAATTAAAGAAAACAATAATATACTTCCATAAATTTCACTGTTGTACTTCTCAAAAACTAGTTATGGCTCATCTGAGTCATTTATATGATTTTTCATTTAATAAGGAGTTACGCTGATTTCCGCATGTTTTCTGTGAAAACCAAATATTTTCACACCAAGTCAAATGAACAGACTTACAGAATATTTTAATTAGAGAATCATTTCAATTAGTGAGAAAAAACAGCAGCTAAAACCAATTTGGTTGTGCATCTATAACAACCTCAATATCTATTTCCATTTCTCTTGGCAGAACCAGAGATAAACATATTAAGCCTTTAAATGGATTCTTATGAAAGATAAAAATCTTGATTGGCCAAGATATAACAGGATATCTCTGCTGACACCCCTTCACAAGATCAGGTGTGAATGGAATTTTGTGCCTACTTTGAACAGGAACCATGATACCATAATACAGTTCTGCATCATAAACTCACACTCCTCATAAAGGAAAGCCTTCCAGCCAGAAACAAATGAGGGCAGGTGGGGGTCCCAAGCTCTTCCCTACCGACCCTGCCCCATGGCCCTGCACCCAGCTCTAGCTCTTTCCTAGAGATGCAGGGAGAGGTTTATGCTATTCCTTCTTCCTCCTGCTCCTCCCATCAGCAGTGGCAGCTGATGCAACTTCCAGAGGATGACAAGAGGCACCACAGTAACTCTCCCATAGGGTTAGCAGCATTTATCCCAAAGCCAAGAGCAGGTTAATTAGCTTTTTGGCCCACGCTACTTTTTCTTTCCAGTCAGGTGAGGGTGATACTTTTAAAGTTCCTAGCTGTGGATATGGGGGTCTCAGAAGCTAAAATCCTATTGAGAAACATGGCTAAGACCTCAGACTGCGTGCGCAGGACCTGTAAAATACAGCTCTAGATATACTGTGTTTTGGCCAGCTTTCAATTAAGAGCTTTCTATTTCAAGAAAACTTCACAGAAAACAATGAAGAAACTGTAATTAAAACAGTCTTAATTTTACCTCCATTTCGGACAAAGTCTGACCGACTTAGCTGACCGTCAGATTTAAGTCAATGAATGCAAAATGAAACCTGTAGACATAACCTGACCCTTGCCAATCTCTCAAACTGCAACCAACAGAGATGGCACAAGGCTGTTAAAAAATAAAATGATCATCTTTAGAATGGATCCAGTGATCACCGTTATACAGATGACAGCTACATTTTACTCAGTCCTGTTTTTCTCAAATAGTAGTGTCTTAACGCTATTTTAGATGTCTGATCCTTACGTTAAAAAAATACTCCCTTAAGTACTGAGAAGTATATACTCCGCCACCTTAAAGTAAGATATTTACATACACTTTAGCAGCATGTTTTACACTAAAATTTTTCAAAGTCAAAGCTTGTCAGGTGATAAAACAGCAATGCAAGCATGATGAGTCAACAGCCATATCCCAGTAACGGAGAAAAACCTTCCTATTGTATTTTTCCTGTCCCTTGCTTTTACCTCCCAAAGAATGCAGTGTTTAGAGTAACAAAGTAATTCAGAAAAAGCTAAGTAGATATTTTCAACCCAAATGTAGGTAAATTTTAAGACCAGCTCCACATAATTTCCCTAAGGAAGGCTGCCAAAAATGAGGCCCACCTTCTACTTAAAAGTGCTGCTGGTTTTCTATGAACCATCACGTGGTTGCAGGTGCTAACTGTAGCTACATGTTTTAGGACCAAAATTAAACCTTTTCTCACATTTATTTCAAACAGCAGTTGGTCTCCACAGGGCAACTCTGGGTTGGGGTTTACTGCTGACTTTACACTACGGCTGCAATCCTGCAGCATACTTTACCAAGAAGTAGTTTGGCACGAAAATGTTTAAGTGACAACATAATGGGAAGATGGAATTCATCTGATTACAGTTATTCCATTCCTTAAGTATTTTTCTTCTAAGTTAGCATAATTCTCTGTTGTGCTTCAAATTCTAACATTTTAGATCATGGAATAATCCAATATTCGCTAATCCAATTAACCTTTCATTTCCTTTGACCTACACTTCTCTACAATCATCTACACATTTCACAGTGCACGCTTCTAACGAAACCTGCAGCACACACTCCAGTTGCAACCCTACTGTGCTGTATTTCTGAGCAGGGTGAAAGCCACAACTGGGACTCCGATCTTAAACAACTATTTCAGTCCAACAGCAGACAGTAACAGAACCTCAGTCATAAAACTGTAGAATTTATTAGATTCACAGAAAATTAAACTGTCCCTAGAGAGTTACATACCCATCACTGAAGATTAGATTTTTGGTCTGTTTGTTTTAATGATATGAAATATAAACTTATAATTATTGGCAACATTTTATAATTTATTTTGTATCTAAAACATTTTCAATGATAGTAGTGTTCAATTGGTCAATTTGACATGTTTAAAATACAGTAAAACATAATAAAAATGAATCACAATTTTTTTTGCCTCATAAGATGCATCTTTCACTGTTAACAACCCCCTGTTGATGGATGTGGCTTACACCATAAATTTTAGCGTTTTCATCATAATAGGGATCTCTCAACGTAAATTCATAACAAGTGTTTCCTTTTTATTGTAGCAGAAAATAACCACTTTCTACAAATCAAATGTTAGCATAGCAAAGCAAATTGCAAACCTGGTGAGTTCACTTACTTACTGGGCATCAGTTCTCAAGAAAACTACTTTCTACATTCCTGTACAAAGACTTCAAATCTAAGTTACTCTCTTGTCAAAACAAAATGAAACCAAACAAACTCCCACACTCAGGAAAAGTTTGAAATTGCTTACCTTGAAGAAGCTCCGAAGAAAATACATTATACTTAGCATTTTGGAAGGTTTAAAATGAGGAATTGTTCAATCTTTAGAACATCCAAGGCCTGGGTGAATTCCTACACTCCTGCTGTGTCTTTAGTTACATGCTTTCTTGTTGCTATTTTGGACGGTCTTAGTACAAGGGAAGCATATGAGCCATGCCAGGAGCTTATGCTAAGGAGTTGCATAACAATTAGGGCTTATCTGTGCTGCGCTGTACAGTACAGCAATGCAAACAGGTTTGTTCACAGTTTACTAGCCCCAGAACACTTCTACTAGGCATGCCCAGAATGATGCCATTGTATTCGCTAAAGAAACTAAAGCTATTTGTGAGTGCTTCTAAAAGAACTGGAACTACAAAGGACAGCACATGTTCCCTTACATCCCCCCCAGCTTTTGCTTTTGCCAACTGCAACTTCAATCAGTGAGTATTACGCTTGCTACAGCATTTAAAAGCAAAGGCTCCCACACCATGAGCTTTCTAGTCACTATCTTTAAAGGTGAGGAAAAATTGCAGAACAAGTCTTTTGAAGTGCAGAAGAGTAAATGCAATTTCAGTTTCTTATTTTTTCTCACTTAACATTAAAGTCCCTTAAAGATTATCTGTGCTTCAGTAACATTCAGCAACACAGAGATGCAACTTATGCCACGTAGTAAAGAATCTATCAACTTTTAGTGGCCAGGGCTGAGGTAGTCTGCTTACAGTGCACTTAGAATTAAAAACAATTACAGAGTGCAAGCAAGTTCTCAGAGGGATCACTCTGCATTACAGCAACTGTGAGGCACAGCCTGATACTGCATGCTTTCATTTATTTTTTAATCTAGCCCTGGCCACTAAAAGTTGATAGATTCTTTACTACGTGGCATAAGTTGCATATTTGAACTATTCAAACCACCTGCTATTAAATTTTTTACACCAGGAAGAGGTGTTTTAGGGCAGTCCTCCAGAGTAGCTTCTGATGCTCCATGCTACTGGCCACAGCAACAGACAGATGTGCAGTGCACCCAGCACAGCAAGGTGGGAGGAGGAACACGATCACCCACCATGGCTGATGCCCCAGCACTTGCCCAAGACTAACACCAGCTCTAACTTGAAACATACTCTTTGACTCGCTCTGTGCAATGGGTGATCTCTGTGTCATCACCCCCACAGTAAGCACATCCCCCACTTGCCTTGGATTTGCAATACTGCAAACCCCTCTATAGCTTCTAGCAGCCATTCTTCTTGTTAGTCTATTGCAAATAGAAATATTATTGTTTTGGTAGTAAATAAGACATTTATGCATAAATCAAATACTTTAGAGCAGGAAGCCATCTTCTGCCATGTACACAAATTTCTGCCATTGTGGGAATGCATAAGTATACACAGTCATAAGGAAGGGCACACCTAACTTGTTAGAAACCAGGCCAATAATTTCTAAATTGCAACATAAGGCGCAAATGCAATATAGTCTGTGGTTTGATTTGCCAAATGACAATATTGCTTCAATGAAGTTCAGTCCCGCCATCTCGAATGATTTCGTGGATAAAAAGAGTGTTTTCCTTAAATCTAAGTTCTAAAAGACATACATATGTCAATATTATTTACATACAGCAATCTTTTTAAGTAAAGTTTTGGTCCACAATTTGGGAGGAAAACTGCAGAAAAAAATTCTAAAATGTCTCAAAACAATTAAAAATCCAATGTTAGTTTTAAACAATTCTCCTTGGAGGGAAATAGGCCTGGCTCATGAGTTTTCAAGGCTTTTATTTGTTAATTCTGAAGTTTAAATTATTTTGAAGGATTACTTTTCACAATTTATTCTGAAGTTACTGCCACTCTTTTACACCCTGCTTATTAAAGAAATTGCAGGCAGACTTATATTTCCTGCATGCCTCTCCTGGTATGGACTCAATGGGCTATGTTCATAAGGTTCAGCTGAAGCATTCTTTGCCCAAGCCCTGATGTCAGACTGAGCAGAAGGAAATGCCCACTAAGATGAGTCCAGCGCTGCAGTGCCTTGGCATTTAGTTTTCACAAACGAAAAGGAAAATAAAGCTTTATTCACATATCAATTAAGGGTTTTTTAATAAGAATGAACTTATGCATGTGAAAAGCCAGATTTTTGCTGCCTGATTTTTATCTACAAGTATTTCTACTGTCTACAGAACTGCCCATGTTGCAAACAACATTCCAGAAGCAAGTCATTGCCACTGGCCAGCGGGGTTGCCCCAAGAACTTGATTCCCCTTTCAGTTGCTTGTCTTTTCTGAAATTAAGGTTAAAGCTCAACCATTCACCCCATTCTTCCACACTTTACTTGTTCGTGGGCTGGAAATAAGGACGTTCCTTTTCAGTAAACTAGCTGAGATCTTCCCCTCAGACTGGTACATTTTTTGGACTGGTTTACTTCACCACATAGGATGTGAAAATTGCACAGTATTCCCTTAATCCCACAGTTCCTTAAAGACAATCCTACTGTTACTGGAACTCTGCTGTCCAAAACTTCAGAAAAATTGCAAGAAACTTTCTAGAAATCAGACTGTTGTGAACCTGCATCTTAACATATCATTACAGAGCTCCATAAGTCCTTTTACATTCCTGAAAAATACAGGTCGTATCGGGAGTCTATGCCCAGGTGGTGGCAGCGGGGCTGCAGGGTCTCTGTGAGGAGAGGCCGGGGCTGCCCTGTGCCAGACACAGCCAGTTCCAGCCGGTTCCAGCTGCCCAGGGCAGGGCACAGCTGGGCCAGCCAGAGGAGCCCCAGTGGCAGCGTGTTAAAGAAAGGGCCGAATGCCACCCGGCAGCAAGGGGTGAGGGACAATGTGTGAGAACCAGCCCTGTGGGCAGCAGGATGGGAGCAGGAGGTGCTGCCAGCACCTGAGCAGAGACTCCCAGCAGCCCCTGGGAAGCCCACGCTGGAGCAGGTATCCACACTGTGGCCTGGGGAGGACCCCACACCAGAGCAGGTGGATATGCCTGGAAGGAACTGCAGCCCCTGGAGAGCCCATGCTGGAGCAGGTTTATCCTGAAGGAACCACAGTCTGTGGGAAGGACCCACACTGCAGCAGGGAGGAGGAGTGTGAGGAGGAAGGAACAACAGAGAGGGGCTGTTATGGGCTGACCACAACTCCCCGTTCCCAATCCCCTTCCACCAGTGAGGGGAGAGGTGGAAGAGTCAGGAATGAAGGAGTGAACTTCAACCTTGGGCGGTAAAGAGGAGGGGTGGGGGGAAGGCATTTCAGCTTTTGTCTTTGTTTCTCACCATCCAACTCTATTTTAATTGGCAATAGATTAAATTAATTTCCTAAAGTTGAGTCTGTTTTGCCCATGACAGTAATTGGTAAGTGTCTTTATCTCAACCCATGAGCTTTTTAATCTTATTTTCTCCCCCTGTACTGTTGAGGAGGGGGACTGAGAGAGCAGCTGGGTGGGTGTCTGGCAGCCAGCCAATGTCAACTCACCACACAAGTTCACTATGACTACAAACAGACCTAACAGCATTAAAGAGAATCTGCAACCTGAACTAATTTGTGTTATGATATGTGCAAACATCTAAAAGATCTCCCTTCCCCCTTTATCCTACGTCTAATGAAGAAGTCCCTGCCAGTAACTTTGATTTGTAAATCTATAAAAAGCCTTCTGATGCCCAAAATTTTGCATTTTCTAGAACAGCAGCCTACTGCCACTAGACTGGTTTTTTTTCATAGCTACCCTTTCACAGTTTTCCTCCCTCCCCTTAAAAGCAAACAATGAGTTCTCAGGAGTTCACTACTACCAAGTCCGTTTTCAGAGTGAGGAGTTTATCACGTAACATAAACTTCACTTGCAAAACCGTGGTGATCATTTTTCTGGTATATGATTCTGAGGTTTCATTTGGTCAATGAGGATTTATTCTCTTTGGTACAGCCATAGAGCTGTTAATCCTCAAGTGCCCAAGGCCAGTCACTGTTGACATTTTTCTTACTGATACACTATCTAAATCTACATGCCTTTTCTGCTTTTTAAAGAACAGCAGCCGAAAGCTGTTACTGAATCATAGAACAAAAAAATCCATTTTGCTTTTTGCCACCACAGTCAAAAATTACTGTTTAAGCTGACGCTGCTTTCAGCAGATCAGGCACTATGGGGTGCTTGAACCAAAAACATCTGTCTAAAGTTAGGTACCAAAACCTTGTGGAGCACTGAGACTAGGATTCCCTAAAGGCAGACAAGTGGCACTGAAACTCCACTACTGTACTAGTGGAATGTTTTTCTTCCCATTAATTCAACTATTCAACTACTTCATGTACCATTCACTAGGGTTAGTTTATCACCACTGGGTATTATGTAGATTGTACCATGTTGGCTTCCAAACCAGCTAAATGTTAGAAAATATGCTGATATCATTCCAGCTTTATGGCTGCAAAGGTCAAACAAGAGAAGTCTTGTGTGCATACTGCATAGCTTAAAGTAAGGATGGGGACTGGACCTGCCTTCTTGCCTCTTCTGAGAGCATCATATGCTTCGGTAAGATTCCTCCAGGGAACAATTTTTGTCCTATGTTGTCTTCTCCTTAGAGTACAAAGCCTAGAGATTTCATTGTTTTCATGTCAGTAAAGACTTAGCCATCCTCTATTAAAAAAGGCAATGAGTACGGCTCAGTGGTACCTTAGTTTATATCCCCAAACTCTCATATTTTGAAATACTGCAATTTGAAATAAAAATATCCAGCAATGAAGACTTTAAGCTGTCACCCTGACCTGGGCAGTAAGGGACATGCTGCAGGCAGTCATCACTAACTGCCGGAGCAAGATGACTCAAGTGACCAAACAGGTCTAATTTCTGAATGATCATGTCAGACACTTTCATCTCTGGTGTAATTGCTTATTTGCCCTTAGGCAGTTCATTTGATTCCCATTATCATAAAAATATACCTCTTGATGCAGTCTAACATGTTGGTTCAAGTACTCTTCAAATCCTTCTGAATTTCCCTCCTGTAATCAAAGCATTTAAGTTTTCTGTCTTCATAGAAGGTAAGAGATTCTGGGCTTACAATGGGAAACTGCACCTTTGGGAGCTGAGACAGGTACTTCTGTGCTTTACCTCAGCTCTCTTCTGGGTAAACATTTGTGCTGCTAAGCCAGAAATCTCTGTGCACCAACACTGGCCACCATTGTCCAACAAAATCCCATTACTTCTGGACACCAGCAAACAGCAACTAAGTTAGAACTTCTCAGGCTATGCTTTACTTGACAGGACAGTTTAAGAGCTGGTGTTAATTATGAGCTTCTAAAGAAAAATAATAAGAAAATCTGAGCAGCAAAAGCCATGGATTGAACCCTGAGAAGAATTTGGTCAGTAGTGGCACCAGCATTGATTTCTGTCAAAGCATGTATGGGGAGTTGCTGATGCTGCCACAAAGAGAAGAAATGTCACTGCTGTCACCACATGCTCAGTCCCCTACCCACAGGCAGATGAAGATATTTTTACTCATTTGACACCTCCATTCAAGATTGAGCCCAGACTGTGAGACACAGCAGCCTTGCTATGAATCTTGCAAGTTTAATTCAGAGCTGGTTAGATCTCCAAAGTTATCTTCTAAGCTAGAGGCATAGGAAACACAGAATTAGATGCCTGGTAGCCTAGTTCAATAGGGAGTTCTTGCTATGGGTTTAGAAAATATCTTATTCATGTTCATTTAAAAATCCCCTGCAGTAAAGAGCTGAAAAACAACTGGCTAATAGTTGCCTTTCACCCTAATAAAGCCAGTGAAATGAATTCCAAACAGAATTTCTAGAAAGAGTTTACTGGGTCCAGAGAAAGTCCAGAGTGGGAGTCTCAAACTACAATTCTGCCCTCAAATATGCTCAGTACAACTCAAAGAAATGGAAACTTGAATACAGTGCAGAAGTAGGCTTCTGTGATTTTTTCCTGTGCCTGGAGAGAAGTCCTGCTGGTAGTAAGCTAGTTAGAAGCAGCATGACTGGCTTCTCCACCTACTATTCTCCACAATCTCTGGGCCAGGTGGATGGCAGAGGGGTGCTATCACATGCAGATGATGAAAATGACAGGGTGTGATGAAGCAGAGTTCCGCTTTTTTTTTTTTTTAATGTTATTCAGAAACTCATGACAACTGTCTCAAAGTTACAACCATTATCTCAGATACAAGTCTGCCATTAAAACCTCCTCCACCTGGTTGGAAATATTACTGTGGTGCCAATGAGAATCCAAGCCATCACTCTCAATGTACGTAGGGTACTGGATGTAAAACCCATTTTCATGTCTTTGCATCAGCCCCAGATACACAGAAAGTGCTGGCACCCCACAGTAAGGTGAGATGCAGTGATGGCAGAAGTGCTAATGCTACAATGTCAAGCCATTAGGAGCATGGACAGAAAGAGACATAAACCAGCACTAGGTATTATCAATCTGATGACTGAAAATTAAAACAGCCAATATCAAGGCTATGAAAAGATTGCTTTCAGGTCAGAGTCCTTGTCCCACTTTGAGGGCCTGACTCTACTGGAACCAATCAAAGCAGGTCTCTGGGGAGATCTGATAAGACAGGGAATAAGACAACACTCTTTAATAAGGTGATAGATTCTGGTTAGGACAATGATGCTATTTCAAGGGCTCCTGACATTCAGATTTCTAATCCAGAAAGTTTAATGTGTGTGGCAGAGGCAGAGTACTTTATGGAGAGGTTTGTCTGTAGGAAAAACTCTTTGGAAACCATTCCATGAATAGACAGTGCACACACAACAGAGAAATTCCCACAAACTGCTGTCTTCCTCTCTGATGAGATCCCACAGCTGATCACTGGGGAGCAATACAGTCTAGAGCTTTCTTCCCAAGCAGGTGACATCACAAGGTTAGTTATTTGAGATGGGGCCAGTTCTTCAGTCAAGAACTACTTCAAAACTGAGAAAAAAACAAAGTACTTGTACTCTTGGTACAATTATTCCTTTGATTAACATATAAATGCTGTTCATGTTAACCAACATGTTTTCAATCAAGGTGTTGTTAACAATAGTATGCTTTCACTTGTAGCGTAAGTAATTAGATCATGCATACATAGACAATAGCTACACAATACACAATGTAGTGTATAGATATAGACAAAGTATGCCATTATTGTCATATGTTGCTACACTTTACAGTGGAAAATATTAAATGTAGATCAAGCCTTTGAGCCTGTAAGCACACAGTCCAAAGTGTTGTGTATACAGTCATAAGAAACAGTATTCCTCTGCATTTTTAATACAGAATGATGACCAACTTGCTTTCCTGTCTCCTGCCTTGTTGATCTGGCAGCACTCCTTCCTCCGGGAAATCATGGCATACATTTCCTATACTATCTTCAACATCCATTCACTGTGTCTGCCCTCTTGCATGTGTTTTTCCTGCAGTATTGTATCGTCTATAGGATTTCCTGGGTTTTCTGGTTTCTCTGGTTTCTCTATGTTAGATTTGGCTTTTTTAAGTAGGTCATTTTTTCACAAATATCTTTAAAATCTTGTCTTGCAATCACTTTTTTCTATAGGAGAGAACTCAACAGTTTGTTCTATTGACAGAGAATCCAAGTGATAAGTGTTCAAGTCTCCTGCTTCTAGTTTCCACCCTTCTACAGAACTAGCTCGATGTCTAAGAAGTGGGCACACCCCACCTCATAGCTGCATACTTGTTCGTTGGCATTGGTACTTACCCACCACTGGAAAACCCAGGTGTTGCTCAGCCTCTACCAATAGCTCTTTTCCTGGAAACTCCCCAGACACAAATGGTCCAATTAAGATGAGAAAGTATCAGATTAAAATAAGAAAGTATGCACCTTGTTCCTAGCATGGCATGGCACTTGGCAAGATTTAAAGACACATAGTTACTAGCATTAATTCCTTCTGGCAACTTGTTACCAGTTGTTATGCAAGCCATGACCTGGTATTTGAGTCATACTACAGATGGCAAATAGCAACACCTCCGGGGGCAGGTGTCAAAAGCCCCCAAAATCACATAACTCAAGTATTTTGGAATCCTGAACTCATCAGGCAGGAGAACAGTCCCAAGCAACCCTCATTAGTTCACATCACACAACTGTAATGCACTCCATTCAGTGCAAATGACTGAGACAGGAGAAAAGAAGATTACAACTGGAACAACAGAAGCTGCTGCAGGCTTAAACTGCAATGTGCAGCAAGAAGGGAGGGTGGAGTTCACAGACTACCATCTTAGCTTGCTGCTGTAGTCATAATTTCCTCAGTTCTGTATTCAAGAACAAATTAACGAATTTGTGAAACAAAAATAAAGCTCCATCAGTGAGTGGATTAAGCTGGACAAATGCAGTTACAGCTGCAGAACTGATACTGCACTAGACCATATGTTGGGTTCTCTGGCTCAGGCACCAAAACCTCACACTATTTATCTTTGAGCTGTTCCAAGTCACTGTCATATATTTAATATGTGTTCCAAGGATTAACTGTGTATGTATTGACTCTGCAGCTGGTATCTATCAAATTAATACCTAAGAATTCAACCTCAGCCACTGATCAGTACCACAAAACTTGCAATGTATTTATTAATGGGGACATAACTGGTACTGGAGGTACATCTCAGCTGCTGATTTTCAGCTTGCTGTGCCCTAAAGCATTTGTGTACCCACTGGAGTGACATGGTTGGGGATTGCAGAAGTCCATGTTGCACTTGGAATATTAACAAGCAATGCATGTGTGGAACAGAAAGAGACTAGTGGTAACCACATAAGTGCTGCTAATATTTCATCCCACCAGGAATTTTACTCTTCCTTTATTTCCTCTCTGGGACACGTTCATGTTAGATGAATCGTAGAAAACTGAGCACATCTGTTAAAAGAAACCAAATCAAATACTCAGGCCTCTACTCAGCCTTTATAATACTGGCCTGCTTTATAAGCCAGTAGAGTTGCACTATTTATGAGGCTATACTGATGCTGCAATAATAATAAAGGTGAGACCACATGCACTTCAGCACAACCTGTACAAGATCACTGGGAAACTCAGGATGATATCAGACAGTTGTACTTTCATGGCTATTATTTATTCCAGTTGGATAAAACTACCATATATAGCCAATCTCTGTTGCAGCTGCAATGCATACGGGCCGTTTGAATGATCTCTGCAAAAGGCACAGCTTGGGGATATTGATCTGGTTCTACACAGCTCTAGTTTTCAAGGTGGCTAAGAAAAGCCAGGGCATATACAAATCAAAACAAGCTGAGAGCTGTTGCTGTGTGACAGCTAGCCCTATGGAAGGAACAGAGACACATACAGTTGCCAACTTCTGTCCAGGTGCAAAGACCATTAGCCTGGTCCCCACACTGTAAGAATCAAAATACAGTTTCTATCTAGTTACCTCCCTAATTTTATCTTTTGGCCTTTCTCCACTCTGGACAACAGTAAGGAACAGAAATGTTTTCCAAAGTAAATCAAAGTTCTTCACATAATCCCAGTTCAAATGGCTAGGGCTTTAAGAACTAAGTTTTGCAAAGTCTTGTGATACTTCACAATTCTCCATACCTTAGAATGCTTAGCATGTGCTGCTTTCCAGAGGTGACAAGAGTCACGGGTAGCCACTCCCTCCTCGTGCAGGTCATGCTCTCCGACGACAGGCAAGGCTTTATCAAGGAGTCCCAGTGACTTCAGCAAAAGCCTGCTTCCTGCCTACTGCTAGACCCAAGAATTAATATGGAGAGGTGTGCGCTCACCATGTAATGCTATCCAGGTACATTATGAACTACAAGCTAATGGAAGCATGTCTGCATGTTTATGGATAGAACTTGGACAAGCAGAGTCACCTGAAAACAGATATATCCATTCCTGCTCAGATTTCAGAACAGCACGATCATCACAGTGCCACAATCCTAAATGCTAAGCTACACACTGAGTACGCAGTTGCCCCAGAACATCTGTCATACAATGTCTCTATATACTCAGCTTTTGAAGTGTAGGAATTTTGTCAGTTTTGTCTTCTTTTACTGTCGCTTGCATTTTACTCAGATCATGAGGCCTTGTCATTGTATTCTTAATTCTGCCTGCTGAAGCCCAACATATATTTGCACTTGTTGAATGCCAAGCACAAAGCAATAGACAAAATTATATTCATGACCTGCAGCTGGCATTCACTGCCTTTCCAGTTGTGGTGGGTTGACCCTGGCTGGATGCCAGGTGCCCACCAAAGCTGCTCTATCACTCACCTCCTCAGCTGGACAGGGGAGAGAAAATATAATGAAAGGCTCGTGGGTCGACATAAGGACAGGGAGAGATCACTCAGCAATTACTGTCATGGGCAAAACAGACTTGACTTGGGGAAAAATCAGTTTAATTTATAGCCAAACAAATCAGAGTAGGGCAATGAGAAATAAAAACTAAATCTTAAAACACCATCCCCCTCACCCCTCCCTTCTTCCCAGGCTCAACTTCACTCCCAATTTTCTCTACCTCCTCCCCCCGAGCAGCACAGGGGGACAGGGAATGGGGGTTGCAGTCAGTTCATCACACGTTGTCTCTGCTGCTCCTTCCTCCTCAGGGGGAAGACTCCTCACACTCTTCCCCTGCTCCAGCGTGGGGTCCCTCCCACGGGAGACAGTCCTCCATGAGCTTCTCCAGTGTGAGTCCTTCCCACAGGCTACAGTTCTTCACAAACTGCTCCAGCATGGGTCCCTTCCACGGGGTGCTGTCCTTCAGGAACAGACTGTTCCAGCGTGGGTCCCCCACGGAGTCACAAGTCCTGCCAGAAGACCTGCTCCAGCGTGGGCCTCCCATGGGGTCACAGCCTCCTTCAGGCACATCCACCTGCTCTGGCGTGGGGTCCTCCACAGGCTGCAGGTGGATATCTGCTCCACCGTTAGCCTCCATGGGCTGCAGGGAGACAGCCTGCCTCACCATGGGCTGCACCATGGGCTGCAGGGGAATCTCTGCTCTGGTGCCTGGAGCACCTCCTCCCCCTCCTTCTTCACTGACCTTGGTGTCTGCAGAGTCGTTCCTCTCACATGTTCTCACTCCTCTTTCTGGCTGCAATTGCTGTTGCACAGGTTTTTTTCCCCCTTCTTAACTATGTTATCCCAGAGGCACTACCACCGTCACTGACTGGCTCGGCCTTGGCCAGCGGTGGGTCCATCTTGGAGCTGGCTGGCATTGGCTCTATTGGACATGGGGGAAGCTTCTAGCAGCTTCTCACAGAAGCCACCCCTGTAGCCTCCCTGCTAACAAAACCTTGCCACACAAACCCAAAACACTAGTTATTTGCATTGTTGAGTTTTATGTAGATTCTTTTCAGTTCAGTAGAATATTGTTAAGTTTGGGTGAACAGAAACAGTTTGGGTGATGATAAGAACTCATGTACCTATCTATGTCTATTCATGGCAAGATCTTTTTAGATTCATGGATCTGAGCTATTTCAGATAGTAATTTTTCACATACACCATGGGTCAAGTGACATCCCAGTCGCTGGCCAAATACTCAGCCTTGTCACACTGACTTTAAGAGGGGGATAAAATCTTGCCCAAGGCAGCTGCAATTGCCAGGAAAAAGAATGTTCACCAATGGATGTATACAGCTACAAACTTGGCTACTTAAAATTTTAACCTCCCCCCCAAGACTTGAAAGCTTCATTCAAGATGGTGAGGAAAGCTTTAGGAGACAATTATTACACCTAGAGGGCCAGAAACATTGGTTCTTTCTTCCGGATACTACAGGACTCCAACCATTTGCTCTCTCTTTAATGGCAAGGCAGACTAAGATATGGTTTATGTTCACTGTTGTGTTCTGCTAACAACACATTGAACAACCTGCCCAGAAGAGTCCAAATGGCAGGATGTCCCCACAAACAATGAGGAAGAATTGAAAAGGGATACCATAATCAGGTAAATACCATTTCTGTTCTTTGAGATAAGCAGTTCTGCAATGACGGTGGATTTCAGCATTCCAGGGAAGAAAAAAACAACACAGTAACTTGCTAAGTTTACCAACTGATGATTCTCACTGAGACGCACATACCACAGAAGTCCATTTACAGTATCATAACTTTTCCAAGAACAGAGTCTTTGTGCTTGAAGAGCTCAGGAGTAACTCAGGGAAAAGGTTTGGAACAATAAAAACTGAAAAACTAACTTCATTTTCGAACCTACAAAACGCTTCAGTTTTTGGCTTCCCAAAAGAGCTACAATAATTACACTGTAATTCTGAGACCTTCTCATAGCAACTTTCAATGACAAGAAATGGAAAATTTGAGAAAACCTGACAGTGAGATAAAAGTAAAATAGTTATGAGGTCTCCAGAGAGGAAAACTGGATCTGGATGATCTAAGCAATGGAGAAAGTCAGAGACGCAGAGCATTATACACTTGAATGAACTCACATTTGCCAGGCTATTTTGTCTGCACAGCCTGAAGAACACAGACACCAATGCCAGTAAAAAAATGGGTGATGAGGTGGCTAAACACCCTGAACAGCAGCACTTTGTTAGAAAAAAAGCTAAAGATCTGGCAAATCTATGTTCTAAAATGGGCCAAGTGTAGAAGATTCATTGCATTTTATTTTTGCCAAACACTGCTATTGAATATTTTAGATCCTTTTGAGAGTTCAAGGCATAAGGAAAATAAATTCAACCACATTATCCCATGAAGAATAGTTTTAAAATATTTTTATAGTAATGGGCCAAATTTTACAGAGTGCGTGTATAAGACAATGCAAGTATTTTGGCTTGCCTTTGCCTATGCCTTAATGCAGTGCTATGTAGTTGCAAGTTCAAGCTTGCACACACCCATCTGTAAGTACTAAGCCTGCTTTGATCATTACTTCTGCTCCCGTCCACTGCACTGGGCCTATCTTGCAGAAGTAATCTGCAAAAATCTCTTTCCAACCAGCAGTAAAAGCAGGGAAGATGGAGATAAGGGAGAATGCTGTCCTAAAAGGTGCAGTTCAGGCAAGAAATGGAAATGTTTCAAACTGGGAAGATGTCACTGCATGCCAATCTTTATGTTGTTTGTGTATACCTGGCATTAGTAAACAGACTGAAAGCCAGCTTGATTGTCTATGATTTAGCAGTAAATCAAGGCAGGACATGAAGCTTTCTTCTGAGTCATTAAGGGTTAGCTGCTAGTTTAATAGCCTGCCAGATGGTCCCTTTGGCTCGCCACAAAACCAGTCCTTTCTTACAAAATATGATACAGACTAAAAAAGGTTCCAAGAAAACACTAACGTGCTTGCCGAAGATATCAAATTAGAAAAGCTGGTTTTCTCAGGCTGTCAGCTATATACCAAACCATGCTGGAAACAGCACTCCACTGACTTACAGGGTATGTCATTCCTCACGCCCTTTCAGTCCTTGCTGTTTAATCACTGGGCTTCAAATCACACATACTAAAGTTCAGGTGAGTCACCAACATCAAGAAAAACAAGATTAAGGCTGTCATATCCCATCTGCTCCATGCACACAAAACCAGTTGCACAGCTCCAGGACAGTGAAAGTCATAGAGTGTCACGGAAAGAAGCCAACTTCCTTTTTGCCATATTCTCCATTTGCCACCTTTCCTTCACTGCAAATTAATGTTAACAGTATTTTCTTGCTTTTTTCTCACCTGAGATATGTGCTGGTTTTTAGGAAAATCTCACCCAAACAATCATTTCTACAAATAGAAGTTCACTTTAGTTTACACTTCCTAGGACAGTGTTGATACATCAGGAAAGTAGCATGCCACTTCATGTCTTGACAACACTATGCCAGCTGTTAAAATAATAATACTTAAAACTCTTCTACGAACCATTGTACTGAACTACCATACAGTAGAAAATAAAGGCTTTCATACATTTGACCTAAGTCATTCAAGATGAAATGAATTCTTGTTATGCTTCGCATCCTTCGCCAAATTCAGCTCCAGCCGTGCCTTGGTCAGGAAGGCCAAGGCGCGGCTGGAGCTGAATTTGGCGGAGGGTGCGGAACATAAAAAGAAGGGGTT